>JASDQU010588288.1:41390-54351 GCA_032191745.1 Picea mariana | reverse complement strand
CTAGATGCCTTGACTTTTGTTCATGGCTCACAAGGTTTGACTAGGCTCACAGAGGTTGTACGTTCCCCATGACTTTTGAACTAGTCTGTTTATGCTCACATAGGTTGTACATTCCCCCTGACTTTTTCACTAGACTGTCTCTGCTCACAGAGGTTGTACGTTCCCCCTGACTTTTTCATTAGACTCACATATCATCTCGTTCATCCTGACTTTTGGTTTGACTCACAGAGGTTGTATGTTCCCCCTGGATTTTGTCAATACCTCACAAGACTGGTTGATTCTCCAAATCTCCCTGGCTAGCCTCAAGGTGGTCCATATGGCCTCTCATTGGAGAATGACTATCGATGCTACCAAATTTAACACTCCCTCTCAGCAAGGGAGTCATTCTCAGCCACTCCAATATTGCCTCCCAGCTGCACAAACTGTCTCGAGGTCAGAGGCTTGGTCAGGATATCAACTAACTTCTTGCTCGTGGCTATGTACTGTAACTTTATAGTTTTTCTCTGGACCAAGTCTCATATGTAGTGGTACCTCATGTCAATATGTTTTGACTTGTCATGAAATACCAAGTTCTCTGTCAATTTTATGCAACTTTTATTATCACAGTGAACCACCACCATCTTGAGCTTAACAACCCAAAAACCATTTTTCTGAGCCATACTGCTTCCTTTATAACATCATTTACTGCAATGTACTCAACCTATGTTGTACTCTGTGCAATGGATCCTTGCTTTTGGCTTGACCAAGAGATCATAGAGGATCCTAAACTGGAGTAGTATCCGAAAGTACTCTTCTGATCCACTGGGATTCTTACCCAGTCAACATTTGCATATCCATGCAGAAATAAACCACCATTAGATGTATATCTCAGACCATAAGTAATGGTCCCTATGAGATATCTCAAGATGTGCTTTTCTTCCACCCAGTGTCTCTATCTTGGTTCAGTCATGAAATGACGCATTGTAATTATTGCATAGCATATATCTGGCCTAGTGTGGATCATGTACATCAATGATCCAATCAACTGCCTATACATGGTGGGATCCACCAAATATGAACCTGTATCAGAATCATGCAGCTTCCTCAGGTTGGTAATCATCGGAGTAGACATGGATTTGCAATCCATCATACCAAACCTCTTTAGTACATCCAATGTGTATTTTCCTTGTGCAATATCTCGCCCTGTGTTTGCCATATTTCCAATCCTAGGAAGTAATGCATCAAGACTAAGTCTTTCATCTCGAATTATGAGGTTATATCCCTCTTACACCAGGCTATTAGCCCATCATATCCTATTAGAAAGAGATCATCAACATATAGGATTAGTATAACAGGTTGGTTACCTCTTACCATGATGTACATATTTTCATCAACATCACTTTTCTGAAAGCCCAAGCTTTTAAGAAAGCCATCAATCTTGTCATACCAAACTCTGGGAGTCTGCTTAAGACCATACAAGGCCTTACTTAGCTTTCATACATGAGTGCCTTCATTATCAAGTAAACAACCATCTGGTTGTTCCACAAAAACCTCCTGTTCGATCTTTCCATTCAAGAATGTTGTTTTTACGTCCATCTGATGTAGCTTCCAACCAAGAATGGGAGCTAAAGAAATAATAGTTCGAATGGAGGTATACTTGGCTATAGGGGAAAAAGTCTCTTCGTAGTCGATTCCTTCTTTATAAGTGAAGCCTCTCACTAAATCTTGCTTTGAAATTTTCCACACTTCCATCAACTGCATGTTTGATCTTCTAGATCCATTTGGAAGAAACCATTGATTTGTCTTTTGGCCTTGACACAATGTCCCAAACATTGTTCTTTATAATAGACCTGTATTCCTCAAGCATGGAATCCTTCCATACTTGTAATTTATCTTCTTCTTCAAATGAAGAAGGTTTGACATCACTAATGCATCTCATCAGTGCAACATAGCCTCCAAAGCTATGAGGCCTTTTCCTTTCCCTGAAAGTTCCTTTGGGAGAAACTATCCTTTCTTCTTCTTGCACTATCTCTTTAAGACACCTTAGATTCCTTTTGGCTGGAGGTTATTCAAGAGTTATTTCTAACACTTCAGCAAGTTCTAGGGGATCATTACTTGGCCCTTCACAAGGTTCCTCCCTATGATCATCTAACTCTTCATTTTCAGAAGAGGGTGAAGCTGGCTGAACTGCTTCTGATTCATGTTAAATCTCTCTGGATTTCTTAAATGAGGCTTCCTCATGGAAAGTCACATATCTTCTTACCTCTATTTTCCTCTGACTTGGTACATAAATCCTGTAAGCCTTGGAGTTATCACTGTACCCCACAAAAAACCCTTTCTTTCTTGAGGGTTCCATCTTTGTCCTCTTTTCCTTAGGGACATGAATATACATAGAACACCCAAATATCCTTAGATGCCCTACATCGGTTTGGATCCCTGAGAATACCTCTTCAGGAGTCTTGTCCTTCAAGGTAGCATGTGGACACCTGTTCTGAATATAAAGAACAGTGGAGGTAACTTCTTCCCATAAAGAATTTGGCAGATCCTAGTCAAACATAATTTCTTTCGTTGCCTCACAAATTGTCCTGTTTTTCCTCTCAACAACTCCATTTTGCTGAGGGTTATATGGCACGATAAACTGTCTCTTGATTCCTGCTGACTTGCAGAAATCCTCAAATTGGAGAGATTCAAACTCTCCTCCTTTGTCCGTTCTAAGGATTCTGATGTGTTTCCTTGTCTACTTTTCAATAAAGGCTTTATACTCTTTGAATTTATCAAATGTGTCACTTTTAGCTTTAAGGAAATATATCCAACATTTTCTTAAGTAATCATCAATAAAAATGACATAATACAAACAAACACTGAGTGAGGGAGATGACATGGGACCACATACATTAGAATGAACCAGATATAAGATGCTCTGAGCTCTATTGTCACTACTAGGAAATGCTTTATTTATATTTTTACCTAGCATGCATCCCTTACAAATTTCATTTTTACTAAGAGAAATAAAGGGCATGCCACATACCATGTTCTGTAGATCTAGAAGAGATTTGTAATGAAGATGTCCAAGTTTTCTGTGCCACAAATCGTTGGAGCGAGTCGCATCATGAGCCAATGCCTGAATTGATTGTCTTGACATGATGTACAGTCCTCCACTGCGAGTTCCAATGGGATCTTCTGTACTTAAGTGGCTACATTTATCCCATAATACTTCCTTCCTATCCTTGAAGATCACCCAATATCCCTTGTCCTCAAGGGTTGCAACTGATAGTAGATTCTTCTTGAGCCTTGGAACATATAATACTTCATCAACATGAAGTTTATCCCTAGATTCCAATTTGAAGGAGATAGAGCCTACTCCCTCTATCTTGTAACATTTGTCATCCCCAAGCTCAACCTACTTTGCAAAATATTTTGACTCAAAATCTGAGAGTATCTCCTTGTAACCTGTCATGTGCTTTGATGCACCATTGTCTACTAACCAACTTTTTGGCCCCGTGAAAACTGAACTGGATAAGGAAGAAACCAAGTAATATTCTTTTCTATTTTCTTTCTCATTAGAAGGACTTTTCTGATTTCTTTCGGATTCATCATCCTCAACAATTGAGGCATGATGTTTCCCTTTCCTTAGATATTTATTTCTAAACCAATAATCTTTAGCAAAATGACCCAACTTATTACAACTAAAGCATTTAATCTTAGATGTATCAATATTCTTCCCTTTCAATGTAAGTTTGGTGTTTGGCTTCCTCTGAGGGCCTTTCTGGAAAGTGCCTTTCTTCTTTCCCTTGAATATTGATGCTAAATCTCAGTTCTCTTCTTTCATTGGCTCACTCTTGGTAGCTGTGAGACCCTCCTCCTAGAGAAAATCATGCCATAGCCTCTCAAACGTGGGATGAATCTCTCTCCCACTTACACTGGATAAGAAGGTCTCCCATGAAGAAGGAAGACCGTAAAAAATGGTCTGCACTAAATCATCATCGTCAACTGTCACCTCTGTGACCAATATATGATCTTTGATCTAAAATATGCTACTGATTCACCTTTCTCCATCTTCAAATACTTAATCTTGTTCTTAAGTGTCCTCTTCTGACTTGGAGCCTGTTGCTCATACAGATTCACCAAGGTATCCATATAGTCCTTGGAAGTCATTAACGAAGTCATTGCAAGAATTACACTATCTTTGACTGAGTCAAAGATGATTCACTTGGCCTTTGTTTGAATTTTCCTGAAGGTCACTCTTCCTACATTATTCGTGGGTTCTTCCACCATTGTGGTCACATACTACTCAAAATCATGCTCTTGCAAGATATTTGTTATCCAGAGCTTCCACACATTGAAGTTGGTAGCTCCTTCGAGCCTATCCTCATCCCTGAATGAAATGGAGGATTCCATGGACTTCACACTGAAAACTTAATCAAGCTAGCTTGGATCTATGTGTACCTGCTACTGCACTTCAACACGCTTAACACACCCTAAGCTCTGATACCATGTTAAATTATGAGCATGATTTCTTATGCGGATTAATTCTTTTATTTTCTTCAACACTTTGATTCCAACTTAATACACTTCACCAATACCAAATTATAACTGAATAACAATAAATATGTAGATAAGTAAACATGCACATAAAAAACACATATACCTTAGGGAAACCCTGTACAGGGAGAAAAACCCCAGCAAACGATATTCCTTTATTGCATTAATAATGTAAGATCACTTACAAATATCCACCATTAATTTTCTTCTCTTAAAGAGCTTGCCAAGATGACTCTAACCTGACAAAGACCTAAGAGACCTTGCCGAAATATACCTCTGAAATGTTGCCTCTATTGTTGATATACAACACTGACATGCTTCTTTTGTATGCTAGCTCTTTATCATTGATATGCGCCTTTATTTCTTCACCCTTAACTTGCATATCAGAATTGTGTTGAAGAGAGGGGTCGACCTATGCTTATATAAGCTGAAGAGGAGAGGCTCGAAATAATAACTTGTTTGCATGATTTAATCATAACTCAGCTTCATACTTTAGTTCGAACTAGACTTGAGACTGGTATACTCTAGTTCGAAAATAGAACTAGACTTTAGACTTCAGTTACAACTCAACATTACACTTTAGTTCTAAAATAGAACTAGACTTAAGACTTCGGTTACAACTCAACATTACACTTTAGTTCTAAAATATAACTAAACTTACTTCAATTACAACTCAACATTACACTTTAGTTCTAAAATAGAACTAGACTTAAGACTTCAGTTACAACTCAACATTAGACTTTAGTTCTAAAATAGAACTAGACTTAAGACTTCAGTTACAACTCAACATTACACTTTAGTTGTAAAATAGAACTAGACTTAAGACTCTTCACAAGGAAATTCAAAATTCTCTTCATGGTGAATAATGTTACACATGCCAACGCACTAGATCAATACATTTATATCATTTGCAATATTAGGAATATCGTTTATTTCTAGCTCATATAAATTTTATATTCAACCTAACTTTTGCTAAATGCCTTGAATTTTTCTCATGGCTCACAAGGTTTGACTAGGCTCACAGAGGTTGTACGTTCCCCTTGACTTTTTCACTAGTCTTTTTATGCTCATAGAGTTTGTACATTCCCCCTGACTTTTTCACTAGAATGTCTATGCTCACAGAGGTTGTACATTTCCCCTGAATTTTTCATTAGACTCACATAACATCTTGTTCATCCTGACTTTTGGTTTGACTCACAGAGGTTGTACGTTCCCCCTGGATTTTGTCAATACCTCACAAGACTGGTTGATTCTCCAAATCTCCCTGGCTAGCCCGAGGGTGGCCCATATGGCCTCTCATTGGAGAATGACTGTCGATGATGCCAAATTTAATAGTTAAACCCTGATCTCCATCCTTGAATCCAAGGATGTTGGTATTGTGTAGACAATTTTTTCCAACTTGGTGAGTTCCACTATTGTGGTTGTTGATAATAGGGTGGAACTTGAGGTTGTATATCCAGGTATGTAGGTTGATTCCTAGGCTACCATGGCTTGATAGGTGCATAAGAGGAATCCCCAGGATCCATACTCCTATAGATGGCTAAAAAACTGAGCAATGATGGAAATTTTTCAGTTGAGTGGTCCTCCGTGAAGAAGCCACAAAATGTGATGTTATCTAATGGGCATTCCCTTGAGGAATGCCTCCTCCTACATCTTGGGCAATATATGCTCATTGTTGAATTTTCCTCCTGTTTCTTTTTAATCTTTAGGGTGTCCAACTGGGAAAATATTGTGCTTAAGATATCTGTCTTGAATTTCTCTAAAAGGTTCCCAATATCTACTCTCGTGATACCACATGAACTAATTGGTTTTAAGTTTCTACTGTAAGGATCCCGAACATTCTTCCTTGTTTTAGCTCTGCTCCTCGAGTAATTTTTACACATTTCACAGATTTTGGAAAATGGTTTATGGGAGATGTCTCATGATGCCACCAGGTTAAGTAACTCTAGGTATTCCTATGAAATTCCCTAAAGGAAAAGATCCCTAACTGCATCATCTGGAAGGTCATGGTATTTTTATTTCTGGGAGATATAATCAAACCGTTCCATATAATCCTCAAGATTCTCATCTTCTAACTGCTGGACTTTGAAAATATCATTACGAGACTCCTTAGTCTTGCATTAGTCTTGGTTCTTATTCAGAAATATATCTTTCATGGCTTCCCAAGACCTAATACTGGACTCTCCCAACCCCATGAACCATCTTAGTGCAGAGTCCTTGAGGTTGGCAGTAAAGAGTTTTAGTTTCTGGGCATCTAGTAAGTAGTTGTAGCTCCTACACAAGATGTCGAACTCAAATAGGAAGGTATCCAAATCTTCGCTTCTTTTACCGTAAAAGGTGGGCAGTGATGAGAGGGGAATATTTTTCATATTGGCATTCGGTGTGGTGTCCAAAATTGGAAACCCGAAGGTAGTTTCAGTTTGGCTTCCAAATTCTTCTCCCTCCTCATGTCTTATATTGTTGTGATCCTCCTAATCATCCATACTGGCTTGGTTTCCAAAGAGAGAGTACCTAGGTGGTTTTATCCTTGAAGAGAACAAGGTATCCCATGGTTTTTGTCTAATAAAGGTATCCTTCTAATGGGAAGGTCTTCTTAGCAAACTAAGAATTAAAATCAAACTTAGCAACTTAAAACCAAAGACTTTGGCACCGATAACCTCAACCGGCTCGATTAGAGTCCCAAACATCAGAGGGATGCCTTTCTCAAGGAGAAGAGCTAAAATAGGGAAGAATGTTTAGGATACCTTTCTTAGCAAACTAAGAATTAAAATCAAACTTATCAACTATTCATCCATTGAAACTTTTCCAAAGAAACTCTATGTTTTGCATTAACTCAATACTCTGTTCTAACTATTATACTTCAATCTGCAGAAATTCAAACTAGCATTCAATCACACAACAAGTTAGTAGCTAAGATTGCAAGCTATTTCCTAATAAAAAGACACATCATATTAACACTATCCTTTACAAGCAACCTGCAAAAAGGAAATCGAAACAATTAAATTATGAACAACAAATACACAACATGTGAAATGATTAAAACACATATAACAGGAAAACAAAAGAAATGGAAATTTCACAAGCTAACTATCTAACTATTCACCCAGACCACTAGTGGCCCCCCAACAGGTCATGGCTACTCCTCAACAGTGAATCACGAGCTAAATCAACATGATTCTGGTCATTAAATTAAAAACACAGTTTTGCACAAGTTTATAAAAATGTCTTGAGTTACACAACAAAAATTATTCTAGCTTCACAATTCTTAACCTCTTTGTCTGACCACTATTGTGGTATTTATAATAGTTACAATTCGAGAGGTTGACCACTAGAAGGGTTGACCTCCTCTAAAAACAACGAATTCCATTAAATGCACTTATAACTACGTGTGGCTTCTAGAAACCAAATGAGCTCCTCAACGCTCAACATACCAGTTGAATCCAAGATGTCAAGAGCTTAGTAGATGGAGGCCATGAGCGTGAGAAAAACTCATGTCTCCGATTCTCCCAGCACAGGTCGTCGATATAACAACCGCCAACTTGCTCACTGTTTTAGTGCTGGATGGAGTGTTAGACGCAATGCCAGATGGAATACTGGATGCAGTGTCGGATGGAGTATTGGATGAGCTACTGGATGGAAAAACACCATGAATTTTTCCCTGTGACACACATATCACACATTAGCTTCTTGTGATCATCATATCAAACTGAATTAAGCTTAAAACCATCACAAAACATCAATTATACGTACCTAGTATATGCTATGACGATTTGATATAAAAATCCTTCAAAATTTCTTCAAAATAGTTAAATACACATATAATATTGGTCAAAAAGGATTTAATCAACATCATTACTTAACCAAATCATGATTCCAACAATGTCTATGTTGCACTAGGTGCGTGGGGGGGAGGGCAGCGCCCCCCAAAATTATTTTTTGTCAATTTTTTGGCACATGGTTTTTTGCCGATGGTTTTCTAATTACGGTTAAGGAATTAGAGTTTTTGACTAATCTGGGTCAATGGATTAGGGGTTTCAGATGCTTTGAGATCCTATATATGTATTGTATTATAAAGAATGAAGATAATGAATACAATATTATAGGTGCAAATATAAACAAGTTGCGAGGTTTCCTAGTTTGGGTTTCTAGGGTATAATCTCCATGTAGTGTGAGTGTGCCATTGCATATTTTATATTTTTACTAAGAATATATTTTCAATAATTAATTGTACAAGGTTAAAATCTACATTTGGTATCAGAACAATTATTGGATTCATGAGGATTCCTTTGTGTTCAAGGGTTTGGATCGGGTCTGTGATAAGCCTTATTAAAGTGAGAGATCTATGGTATTGATTCTTCAGGTGAAAATAAATGCTAAGTAGTTCGAAAATAGAGATCAAGAAATTTAATGGGAAAATATTTGATCTTTGGAAGCTCAATATGGAATATTTGTTGGTGGAAAATATCAATGGATCAATATGGATCCATGTACCACACCTACAGGTTGGATCAGAAAGTGAAGACCACAATCTGATTGTGTCTCTCAGATTTAGTATTTCTAAATGTGTCAAGGGAAGCTACAACCAGGGATTTATGGAATAAGTTGGGGACTTTGTATCAGTCTAAGTCCTTGGTAAACAAACTATTCCCGTGGAAGAAGATGTATAACTTGAGGCTGAAAGATGAAGACTTGGTGAAAGAGGATTTGAACACATTCAATACAGTGGTAAGTCAATTATTATATGTTGATATTAAGATTTCTGATGAAGACCATAGGCAGTAATACAATTACTTTAACTTTCAATGATGTGGTCTAATCCTTATTGTTGGAGGAGAAGAGGTGAAACAAAATGGAAGGAAAAAGAACACAAGTATTATTTGCAAGAGGACACTCCCATGAAAGAAATAGATCTAAGTCATCAAGTGAGAGATATAAATATAAGGGTGTTGAGATCAATTCCCGCTTCCAAAATTTCTCTCCCTTTTTCTATTTTCCCAACTCTTTTTTCCATTTCTTTTCCCTCTCCTATATCGACCCTCATTCTCCTTTTCTTTTCTCCCTCCTCGTTTCCATTTCTAGTTACTTTACTTAGTCGTATTTCAAAAAACCTGGTGGGTTCATGGACTCATGGGTCTTCACCTCCACCCATATTCCTATATCATGAGTTCGATCGACCGCCTTTTCATACTATACTTAAACATTTTTTTTTATACCGTAGGTTCACGGGTTCCAACTTTCATCTTCTAATTTCCACAGTCTCCATTTTTCATCCAAATATCCGTGATCTACATTATGACCGTCGAACTTGTCAGGGGTACCGATCCTTTTAAGTATTCCATTTCTCCTATATCCAAGTCTAACCTACCGATGTGAAATACTTAGTCTATTTTTGATCGTTTGCAACCACAGGTTTGCAAGTTCTTGGGTTGGCGGGTTCCCAAAAAGGCCCAAATTCAAATTTTTCTTGTCCATCCCCGCCATCTTTGTGCTTTAACCAATGTGCATTTAGTATGGTTTAATGATAATAACTGATTATGCAGGCTCCGTAAATATCATCATTAATAAGAGAAGAGATCGAGAATATTTTTCCATTATTGCATTAAAGCATGATTTTCCAAGGGTTATATTATTGTTATCTCCCCAAAAGGATTTCATTTCAAGTTATTATCCAAATTTAAAGAACACTCTTGTCAACCTATGGCATCAACAACTAGACAACAATTCTATGGTGATACCTTGAATATTTTTGGTCGTGAAGACCAAATTTTTCAGTGGTCTAGAGCGTACTCATATTATTCATATCCTTCCACACATAAAGATATAATCTGGACATCTAGAATTTCTCACGTAGGGTTTGTCCTTGAAGTATTCAACTACAAAGAACTGGTTGCATGGTGCATTGAGAAGTACATACCTAGTCAATGAACTATACAACTTCAATATCATTCACCCATCTCTGTTTCACTGCAAGTATTTCGTAAGATGTTGAAGCTCCTTGAGATGACACTTACCTTCAAGGGATACGATTGCATAGACTTTTTGAAAAATCATGACAATGGCTTGGATCTCTTGCTAGAGTTCCTATAAAATCCTGGAGCTATGCCAGAAGACATCACCAGGATTCAAGTCGATGATTTTAAGAACCCCTTTCAGAAAATCACTTGGTTATTCACCAGGTTGACGGGTCAAGAAAACAATGCCACCATTTCCTACATGATTCTTTATATTTTATATTTTACAGTTAAAGAGAAAGATATCTTTGATTAGGGAAAACCAATTTCCATTGAAATCTCCTCCCAATTGTCACATTATAAAAGGGACAATAAATTATTTATGGCCTCTTATTTGGTATTTGTGATAGCATATTGTTGCCAGTTTCAAAAATTGACTATCTGTAAGAGGGTGAACTGTGAAATTGATCCAGTTACCTTCTAGTATCAAGCATTGTGGAAACACAATACTTCTTTGCATTTTAACGAAGTTTACAATGATTTCGTCTCGATTCTCAAAGGACTATTGTTTGGTAAAAATACCCCCAAGATATCAGACCAGGCTAGTAAATTCTTGGAGAAAAGGGGAACGTTAGAGCATATGGAAAATCACAGTGTTATCAAGATTTCCTGTTCCAAGGAAAATTCCTTTTTTCTTCCATACCATGTGTCTGATAAATTGTTTATTACAGAAGTAGCAAGGAAATACAATTTCTGGTTGCACTTTTTCCATGAAAAATAGAAAAAGTAATTCATCCCCTTGCCTTGGAAAATTGGAGACTTTATATTCAGGAATATAAACAAAATTGATGAATTTGCAAATCACTTTCATAATGTAAATCTGAAATATGATGAAAGGATAAAGGGGTTCGACTCCAATAAAACATTTTTTCAACACATGCTGTCATTTGGGTTCAAAAACTCATTCATTCACACTATTTTGAGTGAAGAAGAAGACAACAACTTGAGCGTTCCAACACACAACATTGGTGACTTGGAAATACTACTTAGTACTAATGAGTTCTACAAGAAAAAAGGAAAGGGTCCCAGTGAGAAGATTTCCCAGTCTCTAGTTGTTACTCCTAAAATCACCACATATAGGAGAAATGCTCCAATGACCTACCCAGTTCAGAAAGTTACCTACAGTAGTTCAAGCAGCAGAGGAGAAAAAAATCCCCCCTTCGGTAAAATCGAAAGCTCCCGCAAGCTCCCCGTGAGAAAGAAGAGGAAGAATGTTGTGCAAGAGGAAGAATACCATAAAATCAACAACTTCTCTCTTGAATACATGGAGCTTGAAGCGGATATCGAAAATATATTTCCTACCATTGATTATCTAGGAAATCTGGCCCACCAAAATTCATCAATAGAAATCATTGAGAATAATACCTTCGATGAAGAAGAGTCTTTTGCTTTCCAAAACATTGCCTTTAGCATGGAGTCTAAGAAATTGATTAATTAAAAAGGTGATATGAAAAATAAAAAAGGAAAATCTCGTTCATAGGTTGACCTCAAGGATATACGACCTTCCCATATTTCAAAAAACCACAGAGAAATCGAGGATGCTCTGGATGATACCATTAGTGGCCTAGAAGTGGAAAACATGAAATTGAAAGAAAGGATCAAGGAGTTGGAGGATGCCTTAAGGCCTCTTCCACTTCTTTCTAGTCCTTTATCTATATTCAGGCCCACCACACCCACTGTTAAATTGAAAGGATCTTCAATCCTACTTACATCAACCAGGAACTATGTAGAGATAAACATTAAGAAAAGAATGGCATTGATCATAGAGACATGGGAGATTTTGAAAAACATTGCTTCTTTTGGTTCGAGGGAACACACCTTCCATGAATACTTGCATGACAATATGAAAAACAAAGAAGGTTTTTACCTTGATGCTGTAGTACCTTTTGGAATCAAAGTATCTCACATGACTAAACTAAGAAGAAGACAGGAGGATTTTCCCTCCCCAAGTCGGATAAAAAAACTGAATGTGTGCTAGAAGGAGAAGATTACAAATTTGAATAATATTGTTCAAGAATGCAACCAAGCTATATCAAAAAGGGAAGGTCTATTCAAGAGGCTCATGAAGATAGACCTAAAAGGAAGAACCAACGAAGTACAAGACCCAAAATTAATTCTCAACTCGCTATTCCTAACAAAGCAACAATTCGACGAACAATTTGAGATTTTTAAAGGGTTATCAGTTTTAAAGTTCTATGGAATACTTGAATATAGTGAAGATGACATAGAAAATTGGCTAGTGGACTATTCCGTAAAGAATCAAGACATCGAGGAAGAATTACATGGTATTTACCTTTATTTGAGAGACCTTGAAAGCGATTTATTTGACATCAAAATCCGACATGAGATAAACTTGGCACCAATGAAAAGTTATATTGAACAATGGTTCAAGCAAGCAATCGAAAAACTGACCAACGAAGGGAAAGAAA
>JASDQU010588288.1:18083-32277 GCA_032191745.1 Picea mariana | reverse complement strand
GGATTCAAGCGTCAACATTTTTGGTGACCATACTAGGGAATGAACTGCAATCTGAAATCTAGTCTAGCATTTTGAAAAATATATGAATTTTCCCTAGGCTGATCAAGCCCACCTGGAAATTGGATTGAATAACCAACAAAGCATATTACATTAGTTATATAACTTGGTAATATCAACAGCTGAGACTTGCGAAGAGTTGGAAAGGTATTGGCAGACCTTGGTCCAAGAAGAAGAAAGAGAAATCCTCCGAAGCCAGAGGCGAGACGAGCGACAAGACCGAAGAAACCAAAGGCTAGCTAGAGCAGAATAAGGAGGGAGTCAACATTGAAGCTGGATGAATACAAGGGACCGATTACTAGAAGTAAAAGTAAGCAAATCTATATTTTGAGAACCAGAAATCGTATTCCTGGAACATCTGTGGACATGGTATAAATAAATGAACAACCACGAGAAGAACCTCATGAAGAGAGACAAGGAGGTGGAGGAGGTCCTGTAAGAAATCAAGAAAACCCAAGATTTGAAAATCGAAGAAGGGTAAGAGATTCCCCTTTAAATATTCTAGGTGAGCAAAATGATCTTCCAGTTCTCCCTAAGGGTACCTTGAAGAATTTTTCTAGAGATGGAACAATCGATGCAAAGAGGCACCTTCACTTATTTCTTGATGTTTTTGTTTTTCATCATGTTGATTTTATAGCAAGATTTGCCTCACCCCATGAAATATTGCACATAAGGACTTTTTCCATTTCCCTATGCATACTGGAAGTCCCTTTTTGCAAATCCTAGAGCTAAAAACATAATTTTTCCACTTATACATGCTCTGCCTATATTACATCATGCGTATACGTAGGTTGCACCACTACATCCCATGCACATTGGGAAATGTGCCCAAAATTGAAAAATGGTGTTAGGTTTCCATGTCACGTCACAAGATCAATGATCCTTGGCCTTCCATATACTAGAAATGTTTTGACTTGGCCCTTCAATTCCACTTGAAGGATATAAATGGGACAAATCTAAGCTATGGAAAAGAGGAGAAAGAATTGAACTTTGAGAGCAAAGTTACTCTAGAGAAATTATTCACTTCACATTGAGTCTGCATCCCTTTGTCCTTTAAGTCTGAACACATTGTTTAACCCCCAAGCTCTTTCCTTATTGATTGAGAACTTAATTGTCTCTCTTATATGATCTTGCCTTTGGTGGAGGATTGAAGTGGTGGAGGCCCAACTGTAAGGAACTTAGTTTCTCGGTTCCAAAACACGCCGACACAGAAGTTTGTAAATCATTCACTTCTGCTGATCACATCTTAATAGAAATACTCTTTTCTCATCCAATTAATATCTCACAAATATTTGAATTATTATTCCATGGGAGTATTTGTTATTAATGTTGATGGATTATGCTATCAAATGTGCTAACATTATATATTATCACCATATGCTTGCGTTGCTTGGTTGTTGAGGACTAGTTGTAGGTATATTGCTTTGGGTCAAGTACTCAATGAGGGCTTCATTGAACATCTGGACGAGGTAGGCCTCTTATCTTGTCTTGTTAGCATATTTGTTTATATAGCATACTTGAGATTAGAGTTGATTTCTGTAGTCATTTTGTCTGTTGTGGTTTAACCCTATCCATAGAGATATTTTCCTCGTAACAGAATTGGCGACCATACTAGGGATTGATTCTTCTTTTTGGGGTTTGGAGTGTTTTTCTCCTTAGATTTCTCTCGTTCATATTGAGTTTCTTGTCGTATGATTGCTTGACAACCTCTGTTCACTCTGGGTTTGATTCTTTCAACCTTCTCCTTAGCCTAGCTGTGTTTTGACACATATACATGGGTTTTTGCTTGATAGTAGCATATATACACATGTTGTACTTCTGCAAGCTATGTACATATGTGATTTTCCCTTGAACAATCACGTACATCGACCTTTCTTGCTTTATTGTTGGGTTTGGTGGTTGCTGGGTAGGTTTTGATGATTGCTGAGTCTTCTTGGATCTCTGTGGTTATGGTTAAGTGTCTGTGGAATGATAGGAAACCTGTCTTTGGTCGAATTTTTGGGTGGTGCCTTTCTCATCATATTTTCGTTTTGATTGTCCTTGCATCTTCGACTGAGTGTTTTTCTCCTTGATATCTTACTTGGGTTGTCTCTGTCTATACATAGTAGAGTCTTTATATCAAGCTGCTATTCAGTACTTGCGTTTTCATTCTCTTATATTGAAAATACAAAAATATTAGGCATTTTACATTGATTGGCATTTTGATCTCTTGAGTCTTTGTCATTTATCTTAGTGCATGTAAAGAAATATTGCATTTTTATTTAGAATTGCAGAATTGAATTGAAAATTATGTTTTTGAAGCATATCATTTATTGAAAATTGAAGTTAGGACTTTGCATTGTATTCATATTCATTTATTTTACTTGCTGAGTCATAACATCACTAGTGTCATGACTGCACTATTTTAGTAAGCAAGGCCATTGAAATTAACACTATAATTTAAAATTGATTAGTAATGATTTTATTTTCTAGGGTGCACAAACTAGCTTAGGATTTAGTGCCTTGGAATAGGATTTTGTGAGTAAAATTCTCCAAGGCTATTAAATCAACATATGTGTCTGAATAACGGAGTGGAGAAATCCATTGTATAATAGGTAATATCTGAAGGCTCCGCTTACACCAGAGTTAAGCACAAGGTCAGTTTAAGGGATATCCCCCTGATACCTTCTTAGCATCAAATATATTTCTGGGGATGTATTCATATATGGGGATCTTGCTAGTGCCCTTACCTCTGTGAGAGACAATTCTTTCAAGGTTTCAGGCTATGCTACCCTGCCCATACGGTGGACCTGACTTACGACTGTTCACCTGTGCATTGATTATACAATGGTTTCTTAGTTGCTTGACTTAGGTACCACATAGGTTACTTGCAGGGGTTATTCTGCAGGTACCCTGGGTCAGATAAGGGTCGAACAAAACAAAAACTTTATGGAGGATTACCTCTCAGGGGGGATCTGAATGACTGGTTGTTAAGCCCATAAGGGTCCTTATAACTGATTCTATTTCCTCCAATATTTAGCAGCAACGTCTCAGGCCCCTCTTGGGCGAGGCATACCTACTTTAGAGAGGGAGGTCCCTTTTAGCCACTTTGTCCTATTTGTGTGCATTTTGGCCATTTGGTTATTTTTGGTGTTCTCTTTGATTACTAGTTGGACTTAGGATTTGTTTCTTATATCTTGAATATTAAGTCATCGTGGATCCATACCATCCTCCCCATAGGTCTCGCCGCTTGTTACAGTTACCACCGCATTTTGAGTCTTTTCCTTCTAAAAGACATAGAGTTATTAAATGTGATGCAGACACCTCCACTTATCATACTTGTGATTCTACAAGGATGGGTATCGAACTGAGTCATCAAGATACTGGGAGCCCTTTGACTCCCATACCTACTATAGTTAATGGTACCCATTCGACTCCTGCAACCACAATGGTTGTAGTACCATAGGCACCTATCATCATTGCTGCCTATCCTATAGTGAATACTCAACCTATAGCCACGAACCCTTTTGGGTCTCTTGGCCACTCACTGAGCTATAATTTTTAGTCCATCCCAATGGCCTCTATTCCTTTTTCCTATGGTATGCCAAATTTTACATCTCAGTTTTCAAAATCCATCTTAGCTGCTGACCCTAATGCTAGCATTGGAATTGGGGGCACGACTCCTCCTTATACTCTATTCTCATTTGGTGGAACTCAGATCCCTCAAACAACCCCTATCACGGGAGACATTCCTTCTTTTAACCCCAGATCTAATCCTGTTGCTTCTAGATGGAGTAACCAACCTGACAGACAATATTTTTCTTAAGTTACATCCTTTACTCTCACCTCCTTAGTGCCGATTCTGACCAACACATTTGGCATTACGAACCCACCTTTATGCTCTGGATTCACACCTGGAGGAGGTCAATTTCACACCTTGGGAAACCCCCAACTCGGAGCCACTTTGGCTGGGGGAAGTTTTTATAACCCTAATTAGAAAATTCTTACTGGAATGATTCCCAACCAACCCCTTATGAATAATACCAGAGGAGGGTATTACAATCCTGGACAGGGCCATGGTGCTTACCAGAACCCTGGATGGACTAAAATTCCCCAACCACAATCTTTTCAGGGAGCTTGGGGCCAGATGCCGCAACCCTGTCTCCCTTTTCTAGCCATGCTCAATATGCCAAACTTGTCTAAGTTGATGAATGACCCTGTGTGTCATGATCCTACATGCCCCTCTATTCCCACCAAGTTTCCTTTGGATATTCCAAAATTTGAAGGAAAGAATGGAGAGGATCCCGGTGATCACATTACCACCTTTCACTTATGGTTCTCTTCGAATTCCCTTAACGATGATTCCATTCGGTTAATATTGTTTCAATGCACCCTCACGGGGGTTTCCCCAAAATGGTATATTGAGCTACCTAGGGGGGCATACATGACCTTTAGTTAGATGGTTTTAGTCTTCCTTAACCACTTCCAATTTCTGATTCGTTATGATGTTGGCCTAGAACTTCTGTCGAGCTTATGCCAGGACAAAGACACTCATATCTCAGATCACATCCATGAGTGGCGTAGATGGAAGAAGTAGATAAATATTTTCATACCCCCAGATTTCCTGATAGAGTGGTTCCTTAAGTCTCTACAACCTCCTATTTCGAAGGATGTTGCCACATCTGGGGTTACATCTGAGGAAGAAGAAATTTTCAAAAATCAACAATTAGATCTTATATATGCCCAGTCTGGAATGTTATACGCGATTCTTATGGATGCACCATGGTCAAACTATGACCCTAGACAAAATCCGGGGCCTCATGCCGATGACATTGTAGGCTCCGCCAATGTGAAATGCGTAGACTCAGTGACAAGCCATTTGAAAGAGTTGTCTCTAAATGAGTCTACAGGATGACCAACTTCATCTGTGTCTTCCAATCCCACTCAGTTGGCATATGTACATTCCGTGCAATCATCGACCGACCCAAATGGTAACCAACAACCAAGCGGGAATAAGAAGAAAGGATGTAAGAATAATTGTAAGGGTGGGAAGAATAATAAATCCAAGGACAATGCTAATAATGAGAGTATGAATAATAATGTTGGTGAGGGAAAGAGAGAAATGCGTAAGGTGAAATTTCCCTGTAATCTTTGTACAAATGATCAACTTACTCATTTATGCCCCAAACTTGCGGAAGCTGTGAGGCTCTTATCTCTACTACCCGCTGTGCTGACGAATCCTTTCCCACATAACCAACACATGGCCTCGAGCTCCTCGATTGTCAAAAATGTGGCAGTTGGGATTCAAAAACCATCGACACAAGACGATGATTGTTTGTGCATCAATATGGTCAATTATCAGGTTAATATAACCACCCGATCTCGCGACTACAGTTCTCCACAAACTGTACTTGGTCTAAAGTCTCCTCCTCCTCTAGAGACACCCTTGCAGATCGAAAAACAGAGCCACTGCCTCATATTTTGAAAGGAGTACTCAAACTCTCTACCCACAATACTAATGCTAGAGCCACCCAAAATTACACTATTATTGAGGAATTGGGTCAAACCCCTTATGCGATGATGACCCTAGAGGTACTCCAGACATGTCCTTCACAAAGGAATTCCTACTATCTATGTTAGGAGATCTAGATCCCAGTGGATCAAAATTTATCAAGTTTGATGTCACAGATGTGAAGCCTCACTTACCTTACCATGTGGCATTCCAAATCCACGTAGGTTACTAGAAGTATACCATCAAGCGTACCATTGTTGATGAAGGCACTACAACATGTGTGATGTCCCTGGTCTGTTGGAAAGCTCTTAGATCTATGACTCTCTCTCAGTCTCTGACCATGTTGAATACTTTTGACAGTCATTCCTTCCACCCTCATGGTATTCTTCTTGCCTTTCTAGTCCAGTTAGGTGGGAAGACAGTAGAGGTGGATGTCAAGGTGGTTGATGCGCCCCTCTAATATAACTTGTTACTAGGAAACAATTGGACTTATTCTATGACTTCCATCATATCGTCCATCTTTCGTACTCTTTGTTTTCCTCACGATGGGAAGATCATGATGATTGACCAGTTGCCATTTGCATATACTAGCCCTAGTGCATTTGTTGGACTGTTGATCCCCGTGGCCAACAATTCTCAGCCGGCAATTGAGAATATCCATGTTAGAATGTATTCATCCCTTATGGGTACCTTTGACTTCATGGCACTGATTCACCATGTTTAAGCCATGTCAAGTAGGCCCATTTAGTCAGAGAGGTCTGTTCCTTTCTGCACTTCCTATTTTAACGATCCTTGGACCCTACCTTCCTTGACTGCGTCGTGTGAAGGTCAGTCACATGATAGAATAGCCATGCCACTACCAATAGTAGATATAGCATATCAAGTTGTTCTTGACTCTTCCACTGATCCCGATCCTATTACCTCACAGACATACGAGGAGGATCCTGTTCTTAAACCCGTGTGGGAAACTTCGTCATCTTGTTCACATGACTTCCTCGATGAGACTTTTCCCTTAGATGAAGCTATCATTGAAGCCATGAATGGTTATGACAAACCTTGGGTTGACATGTATCATCGCTATTATTTTCTCCCAGATCTTTCTAGAATCAAACAAGATGAATTTCGATCTACTCTTAGTGAGATAGTCGGTCACGCCGTAGTTTCACTTGATACACACAAAATTTATACCAAAGGAAATATAGTGAGTATCTCCTCTACCATCATGATCGATATCTCTCATACCCCTGGCAAGATTGAAAATGTACACATTTGTGCAGATTGTTCGCTAGAAGAAATCTTGATCTACAACAAACTCTTCAAGGGATTCCGAGATGTATTTGCTTGGTCATATGAAGAGATGTCAGGAATTGACCCTCGAATTGTCAAACATGAGATTAAAACTTACCTGGATGCTAAGCCTATTCGACAATGTCTTAGAGCTGTCAATCCCTGGAAGGCCCCCTTCATTGAGGCAGAGGCAGAGAAAATGCTTAATGATGGCTTCATCTACCCAGTTCCCTTGACTGAATGGGTATCCAATCCTGTTCCTGTGAATAAGAAGCAAGGAACCATCTATGTATGCATGGATTATCTTGACCTAAACAAATATTGTCCTAAAGATAGCTTCCCGACACCTTTCATCGATCATATTCTCAACAAGTGTGCGGGAAGCAAAGTTTTTTATTTCATGGATGAATTTTTAGGATATAACCAAATTCAAATTAAACCCGAGGATCAACATAAGAAAAAATTTATTTTTCCTTGGGGTAATTTTGCATATCGGAAGATGCATTTCAGCCTTAAAAACGTTGGAGCAACCTTCCAATGTGCTATGGCCTTTGCATTCCATGATCTTAAGAATATAGTTGAAGTTTATCTTGACAATCTCGCTGCTCACTCTCATAAGAGAGTGGATCATCCTAAGCACCTTCGGCTAGTTTTTGAAAGATGTCATCATTATCGAATTGAGTTGAACCCTCATAAATGCATATTTGGCATTAGGTCTAGATGTATTCTAGGATTTTTAGTCTCTAAGACTGGGATCATGGTAGATCTGTTAAAGGTTGAGGCAATACTCCGATTTCCTTCTCCGCGCACTATTCAACAACTTCAAGGTTTAGAGAGGAAAGATAAATTTTTACGTTGGTTTATAGTAAACTATGCCAATATTACTAAGGGTTTCATGCGTCTTTTGAAGAAGGACACCCTTTTTATTTGGGATGAGCAAGCCCAGGAGTCCTTCAATGCTTTGGTATCGACGCCTCTGCTGAAGTCTCCTGACTACAGTAGATATTATTTTATTTATGTCGTCGCGTCCGAAGAGACGATTGGCATGGTTTTGGTTTAGGAGGATGATGAGCTCCGTGAGCACATCATCTACTATCTTAGTTGAAACATAGTCGGTCCTGAGCTCAAATATTCTCACGTTGAAAAGCTAGCTTTGGATGCCGTTCACGCAGTCCAACGATTACACCATTATATATTTCTTTGAAAAACTACTGTGGTGGCCTATGTAAATCCTTTTCAATATGTCCTTATCAGGTGTATCATAGGGGGGAAATACAATAAATGGATTGTCATTTTACAAGAATTCAACCTCAATTTTGCTCCTGAAAAATCCATGAAATCACTAGTATTTGCAGAGTTAATATCTAACTTCCCATGATTGGATGAGGATGTTATTCATGTTGATTCATTTTTCGATGAACACATTTTCCTTGTCTCATCGTCTGATCCCTGGTATGGAGACATTGTTCTCTATCTTCAAACTTTGAATTTCCCTTAGTATCTCTCGTGAGATGACCGACAACGTGTACGACACCAAACCAAGAGTTACCTTATCATCGATGACACTCTGTATCATCGAGGAATAGACAATGTCCTACGTCTTTGTTAAACTCACGAAGAAGCTGAGTCAGTTCTAAATGATTTCCACCGTGGGGCTTGTGGTGGTCATCTATCCGGGCTTGCGACAACCCATAAAATTTTATGAGTCGGTTATTTATGACTGTCTATCTTTAAATATTGCATAGAAGAAGTTAAGAAGTGTCACCCCTGCTAGGTGTTCACTCGGAAAATTCACTCACATCCAACCCCTCTCCATCCAGTCATTATCGTCAGTCCTTTCACCAAGCGGGGGGTGGAATTTGTGGATATCAACCCAACTTCGGCTGGGGGGAATCAACACATTATCATGGTAGTAAAATACTTTAGTAAGTGGGACGAGGACATGCCTATAGTTAAATCCAACGGGAAGAATTCCGCCTTCTTAGTATTCAATCAAATTATCGCCAGGTTCAGAATCCCGAGTGAGATTGTCACTAATCATGGCAGTCACTTTCAGAATAAAATGATGGAAGAGATAGCATATAAGATGGGGTTTAATTACTTTAGTTCTTCCCTATACTACGCCCAAGAAAATTGACATGTAGAGGCCGTAAACAAGTCTCTCAAGACCATTTTACAAAAAACTGTCAGCCAGAGAAAATTTGACTGGCATATCATGCTATATCCCGCAATTTGGGCATACCAAACCTCGGTCAAGACTGGCACCGATTTTTCTCCTTTCTAGTTAGTTCGATGTGGATTCAATCCTACCTATTGAATGTGAAATCCCTTCTCTTATATTGGTAGTTGTGATCCTACCTGACACTTCTGATCTCAAACAAGGCCTCGTGCACCGAGACATCCTTGAGGAGCAGCACCGAGACGCCTCTACGACTATCGAAGAAAATAAAATACATGTCAAGGTACAATATGATAAGTCTGTCTATCCTCGGTTATATGCTAAGGGTGATTTGGTCCTTTTATATGATCATGCCAAAGAACCACTGGGGGCAGGCAAGTTCAAACCCATGTGGCACGATCTCTATATCATGCGACGTGCCTTAGAAAAAGGAGCCTATAATTTATAAGATAATGAGGGGAACATGTTGGATGAGCCTAGGAATGGGCTCTACTTGAAAATATATTATGCTTGAGCCCTAAGATTGGGTGTAACTCTTTGTATACTAATGTAATTTAGTGTGTATATCTTTTCCCTTTATTTTTTGTCTTCACCTTGCTTATCAAGTTTTCCCTTAGTTAGTAGATGTCAACGGAGTCTTCAATCTACTTAGGATTCACAGACGAAGCCAACCATCATATACATAACTTGGCTTCCTTCGCTTGGGTTGTTTACTCACCCGAGGGCTTACTAGTGTCTTCAGGTAGCGTATGCCTAGGGCCATCCACAAATAATGTAATCGAATATAACGCCATTATAGAACATTTACGCGATGCCATTTCACATGGTATTTGTTCTTTGGAGGTTCACCTAGATTCCCAGTTAGTAGCATGTCAGATGAACAACAGTTACCGTGTGTGTGACCCTACATTACTTCGATAATTCCTACGGGTATGCCTTTTAGAATGACAATTTGATTTTATTACTTATCATCACATACCTAGGAGTTCTAATTATGTATCCGATGCATATCCTAATTTCTTTTTAGATTGGCATTTGTCACATAAATAAAGAAAATAAAACATTCTCATCAATGTACACATTGTAACATAAGTAAAGCCAAAGAACCATGTTTTATATATTTAAAAAAACATGATATTTATAGTACAAAATTGGGGTTAACACCCTCAATACACATATACAACCGATAATACAAATCCATGATATCTATGTATGTGGTGCCAGATGTGTGTCATGATAACAAACTATGGTGTTTGCGAGACATTGAAAGCGTCGCACCCAAGCTATGGGCACACCAACCACTTTCCGCTGCATATCCTTCGATAGATCCTCTACTTGAGCCAACAAAATCCTTTCTGTCAAACAAGACAGGTTTCCCCGTGTTAGCGCTCTATAAACTTCATTTGGATGAGAAATGAATGACATAGGCAATCTACAAAATAACTTTGAGACCCAAAACTAGCCTTTCGAACTTGGAGAGGGCTCTTTTGGGAGACTTCGTCTTGATACAGGATATGTCTTTGAGATGTTGGCTAGATTTAACACCTTTGAATAATAAATTTCTGGTTATATTGATGCAATAGAGTAAGACCTTGGGCTATGGAGTTGGTTTAAGAAAACAATAGAAACAAATGACTCGGTGACTGAACTTGAAAGGATAAAGGCTAAGGGAGCAACAATCTTCAGTTTAAAATCGTTGTATGTGGTGGAGAGAAAAACACATGAAGTAACTTGGAGCACCTCTGAGGATGAATTCAGAGTTAACTTAGAGGAAAATGATTTGTTTGAATGATGTGAATCCTAAGGTGCTACACAATGAATCCCAAGTTTGAAATTATGTTCTTATTCAAACAAAAATAGATGTGAATAAAGAACACATGAAGTACATATGCAAAGAAAGGAAACAATACATCCAACTACTACAATTAGAATCTTTTCATCAAAGCTTTAGGACTTTTGCATTAAATTTCAATCAAACTCAAACTACATTCAATAATCACTGTCTATACTAATTTTTCCAAAAAAACTTGTTTACATGAGAATGATCCCCATATATAGAAAAATAATGTCACCCTTGGCTGCTAGGGTCGAAATACTCCCTCCTAGAATCATGGATCCATTTTCTTTGAAAGAGAACAATAACTTCAACGGATTCACTAAAAATAGAAAACCCAACTTTGACAAATCATAATCGTACCAAAATATTCTTTACAATCATTGATCATGATCAAAATTAGACCATATGGTTGTGATGAGTCATCATGTGCATTGATGGACACTCTTTCACCCTTGCACAACAAGTCTACTATGCAACAATAACCTACAACAAAAAACGCATCAGATTGTGCAACGAACTGAAAAACTAGGCGTTAACGATGAAATCATATCTCACTAATAAAAACCTATTTTACGAAACTGAGAGAGGTATTTTAATTTAAGACCATTATAAATAAAAACCTCTCTCAGTTTCTATAAATTCATCTCCAAATGGCTGGAATATGTGTTGAAAAAACATTTCTCGGACAGGAAATCATGAAAACTGAAAAATGGGGCTCAAATATTCCTTCGAATCTCCCAAAATATGAAACTTTTTTTTAAATATGAGAGAGTTTTTTATTATTTGGTTTGTCCTCAAAAACACCCTCTCAGGTATTTTCAAAATTCCTCCCCAGTTGGTCAGAAAGTGATCTTGAAGTTGGCCACTAAACCAATCATTTGTATAGCGTGACCTGTAGCCTGTGCAGAGGAAAATCCTCTGCACGAAAGCATTCTCTGTGCGATATAATCCTTTTCATGATGACATCCTCTGCGTGAAAACATCCTATGCGCGACAACATCCACTACGTGACAAAATCCACTGTGCGATGAAATCCACTACACGAATAAATTCACCACGCGATGAAATCCACTGCGCAACAAAATCCTATGCGCGACAACATCCCATCCGCGACAGCCCACTGTACGATGAAATCCACTGCGCGACGTAATCTATTGCGCGAAAGTATCCTTTACGTGATGAAGTGCTCTACACAGGACGTAGCAAATTGTTCAACGCACAGTTTGTTGGGCCCCCACAACTCCCCCTAAATTTTTACAAAATTTAAAGGGCCCCCATTAGAATCTTGATAATTATAATGAGCTACAGAATCAACCTTTTCAAATAGTTCCATACCTTGGCTTTCTTTGAGACAAACTTAAGACATTCACTATAGTATGAGACATTCATTACAAGAGTATATGTCAAATTTTAGAAACGACCATAGAAATCTCAATTTAAACAAATTAATTTTTTTCAACTGTTTACTTTTATTTAAATTATGATTATTTGTTCATTCTTTTGCTCATTAGCAAGTTTGACTATTTTAAATAATGGGTTCAATACTTCATCAAATCATATCTTGGTTGGTTTCTCATTTTCACAAAATCATTTGGTGGGATTAATTAATTAAGTTCTTTTTTCATTTTGCATCTCATTTAAAATAATAATAATAATAATAATAAAAGAATTATCTATCATTTGTTTGATTTTGTGAAAACCCAAAATTAATATTTTTCTTCTCTCCATCAACTTGAAACTTCTAGAATTTTACGATCATATTTGAAAGAAAAATATAAACAATGTTTGTTTAGAACTTATAGTTAGTTTAAATTCATTTTAATTTTATTGTTCTAGATTTTGTTTTATTCAAAATTTTTAGGTTATTAATTTAGGTTTCTTTTTGTTTCATAGGTTTCTATTATCAGTTATTTGGTACGGATCTGATCATGGCTTGATTTTATTATCTAAATACGTTCAATATGATTGATCCAAAAATAATATTGGATTGCTATAAATAAATTTATGAGCAACAACAAATAAAATTTGGAAATGTGTCAAGAACAGATAAATGATTTTGCAAGACTGATTTCATCCAAACCGTGAGAAATCTGAAGAAACAATTGAAAACCCATCTCCAAAATGGACCCATTTAGCTTACAGGCAGGAATTTTCCAAAAACAAGGCACAATTTGAGAGATATTTGTGTCTCTTTATGAGGAAAATTTTAGGTGGTGGAAATTATTAGGGACGCCCGGACTGTTCATTCATTGTATAAATATATGAGAAAGTTCAGAGCCAAAAAGATCCAAGAAATGGAGAGGAGGATTTTGATCCTTGCTCTTTTGTTTATTATTTCTTTTGTAAACTTTTTTTTATTTTCAAATGGAGTAACATATGGTTGGAATCTTTGGGAGAAAGGACAAGTATTTTCAAAGAAGAATATGCAATTCCAGGTTGCTTAATGGCTTTTGTCCCGTGAGAAAATGGTTTTTCTTTCATTATAATATCTTCATATTCTTTGAGTAATTGATTATGCATTGATTTAAATCAGATTTAGTTTGATTTATAATTACATGGTTAATTACTATCAATTGTGTATTAAGTTTTTCAATCTTTAAGAGTCTATTATCTCAAAAAATTCATTTTGGACCATAGTATGGACATGTGATTTTGGGAAATGATATGGGAAAGCTATTCACCATTGGATTTAGACCTGTGTGATGCTTATTCCATTATGTTCTTTTTTTGGCTCAGTTTTATGAGATATTATTATGTTTGATGCAACTTTAGCTTTGTCATCATATGGTGTTTCATATTGTTAAGTATTTAGATGTTGTCCATAATTTGTTATTCCATTTTGTATATGTGATCAATTTTTCATTTGATTATTATTGAATTTATTCCTAATGTTAAATGATAGATAAAATCAATACTCAGAATTGAGTTTTCTCTCGTTCTTAGTTATTGATTATCATAAGATCACATGATTTTTAATCAGTCATCATTCTGCTATTATATTCTCACTCCAACACATCACACACTTCTTTGAATTTATTTTGGAAGTACTAGTATTGTTCTTTCATAGTTTTCCCTCACAAGCAAGACAAGAAGGAGCTCAAATAACACAGAAAGATAATACTAGTTTCGCTGATCAACTACAGGTTAGTCTCTGTGTTATTTAGTTAAATTATTTATTAATGAAACGATGATTGCATAAATTGGCTTTGACTGTTTATGTATCTTTGTTTCAATTTTATTTGCTTAGTATTTATTAGTTTAAAATATTTAAACATTCAAAAAGAAAACAAAAAGATTTTTGTTCTTTATTTATCTTAGTTAGAATCACTTTTACGAACATTCA
>JASDQU010588286.1:28084-48504 GCA_032191745.1 Picea mariana | reverse complement strand
CCCTCATAGAAAAATCTAGGAAGGGGTGGCTCCAACCCACAGAACAAAGGACATATAAAATATGGACAATATCATGACAACTAGTCCAAGACGCAAGCAAATTAGGACATCGAAAATACAAATAAATATACCGGGAAGTGGTGAGACTTCCATAAGAGCCCTTTGCACAACACTACTGACTACAACTCAAAGCAGTCGCTAGTGTCCGAAGTGAAAGCCTTCGAATCAGATGCAGGTTCTAACTTTGAGTCAGAACTAGAAAGGGGGAGACAAATCATTGACGCAGAACCTAGTGCCACCGTGTTGACGGTCGAAAATGACTGTCCATCAATTGGAAGAACGAGTTCGGTCTGGGGTTGTCTAAATAACCCAAGTCGTTTGGTGTAAATCATTCTGACGAGTTTAATGGCTCCGTTAGCCAATCTAAGAGTCATAAAGAAACAAATAAAAGAAATGAAATAAATAACTAATTACTAATTACTATATATATGTACATATGTATGACGTAACTATTGTAGGTATATTTAAATAGAAGATATACTTATCCTTTTTATGTACATGATACACACACTGCAAGTTTTAATCTAAACTTACAAAACTCAATGTGAAAAATAACTACTTTGAAGAAGCAGATAAAGAAAGCACATAAAAAATATTTTTGGTTGTTTCCTTATAAATCTTAAACTAATAAAAGAAAATACTATGAAACAGAAATGTGTGGATAGTCAAAAGCCAAACCACACATTCGAATTTAAGTGATAAAAAAATAACAGAAAAGATGTAAATGAGCTAACCTGTTAGTGAATTAGTGATGTGTATCCAAGCATCTTCATGATTTGAGAACATCCAAGTACCATGTCCAAGAGGGAAACTTGCAAAGAACCTTAAGACTGTTCTAAATAAATTCAGAACAATGTGTTGGTAGTTTGGGTGTTAATGACTGAAGCGAAGACACCAACATAAATCTTTAATTTCATGATTATACATAATTACTGTAAGATAAATCTGAAAGTAATCTATACATTTCGTTTTTCAATCAAAATTGAAAGATAAATCCTGTCGTTTTAACTGAAAACATAATCACAACATTTATATTATGGGGAACAAATCGCAGATGGTATTTATAATATAATATCTTGCACATCATAGATCATTTAATCTAAAGATATCAGATCTATACATGTATCAGGACATAACAAAACATAAATGATAACATTATAAACAAAAGGCTAAAGCCAAAATGTGTAAAATGCTATTTCATTAAGTTCTGATGTCACCCATCCATCTCTTGCTCCCAGCAAAGATGTCTTCATTACAAAAATCTGAAGTATTTAAAGAGTTCAAGCAAACTAAGAATCCTATCTTCTAAGATAGAATCAAATCCCAGGATGATTTAGTAATTACAAAAATAGAGGGTAATAAAACCACTCAATATCAAACTGCATCTCTTAAGATTATAAAAGGTTTGTTTTTGTTTACAAAATGAGCCAAAGAAATGGCTAATAACCCCAGAAATGCTCGATCTCATTAGATCACCACAAGCTGCATGATATCCTGAAAGGAAAAACAAAATAAAGAAATTTAGATATTAATTTAACCAATATTTTCCAAAATTTCGAATGAGAATAGACTGGCTACAGAATCTGTTGATTCTATATCTAGTCTTATTTTAAACAACAGAAAATTGATTCAATCTATATTAATAAAAGAAATTAATAAAAGCACACAAATATTTACCTTTCAGTTGGATGCTAAATTCAGCTCATAAAACCTCAGAATTAATCACTACTTTGACACACTCAACATTTTTTATTATGACATTTCCAGTTCTCTTCAAGCATTTTCCTTGCCTTTGTGCACTGATCTTGATTTTGTGGTTTTCATTTGTTAACGAGTCGATCTGAGCTATGAGATTCTTGATCTTTGCTTGTAGGAAGGGGACCTCTGTGTAATAATTTTCTATCCAAAGAAAACACACCTCACACCGTGGATCTGGAACAGTTGGTTGAGGAAACATATTACTGTGCGTCAAAATGCTTCCACTATCTACCATGGGTTTTTGACTGATCTTGATCCCTGGGAAATTTTCGTTATGTTTCAGGCATGCTGGTAGATTATCTACAAAATCATAGGTCTGATTGGGAATCGATTTATGGTAAGTTGGATCTTCCTCCTCCAAGAAAATTTCGATCTCAGAATCAGAGCTTTCATGTATCTCGATCGCTTTGATCGAGCTCACATGAGCTTTCATTTTATTCCTCAAACTCCTTGAGATCAATCTTCCAACTCTTTTGTTATTAAAACCTAAGTCTGGATTCTTACTTGACAGTTTGCGAGAGCATTTATTGGCATCCTCTGCCATGGTATTAGGGAAAACATCCTTCTCACGGTCAGTAGATTCAAAGATCATAGGGTCAACATCCTATTGCTCTAACATAGGCTAATCAAGCACGACCCTATCACAGGGTTCTTTGGATAAGAAAACTGGTCTGCCAACGGAAGGGATAGGGGTTTTTTCTAACATGGGCTTATCAACCATAGGAAACTCTGTAGGATTAGATGTAACAAAGCCATTTAGAGATAGGAAAGTATCCCAATCGTCACCCTGTCATTTTAAATGATGGACTAACAACATCTTGATCAACCCATGATGGAATAAACTGGAGTTCAAACACTGCCTTTTATACCTCTTGGCCATTTTATATAAACTTCTCAATAAATAGAATGGCATGTTCAACTGGAAACCAATGAAATTCATTAATAGTCTTATATGGTAAAGAAAAATGAGGCTGAAGCGACCTTCACATGTAACGAACTACCTTAAAACTGCCAATAAACTGTGCCACCTAGTATTTAACAGAGATATAGGCATACCTTTATCACAACACTGGATTTTCCGAGAGGTAAAGAACAAACTCCACGTCACCTCCTCTAACTTGGAATTCTTAAACCATTTTTTCCTGCTAAGGAGAAGACATGTTGCCTAGCTCAAAAACTCCTCGGTGATTTCAATTTGAACATTACCCACTTTGGCTCGATATCCATCGAAAGAGAGGGAAATCTTCTAGGCTGCTTGCAAGTTGTAACCTTGGATTTTTTTGAGAAACTCAAGCCAGCCATGACTCCTAAGGTCTTTGCTCACATCGTCATACAGAAGAAAGGTTTGGGGGCCATTTGGTTCAACATGGACGACAGGGGCCATATGGATTCAATCAAGCAATCACGAAGGTAGACAAAAATCAATGTAAGCATGAAGGTTTTCATAAAACAGAAAGAACCAGGGAAAAAACCAAGGAAATAAAACCCACTATTACCCTCGCACAATTAAATGAAGGAATGAGGGGTTTCATATGAAAATCTGGCATTTTGTGTAATGAATTTCCAAGAGTACAGAATGAATCCCAAGAATTAACTTGAAATGATGGTCCTGTCGATTTCAGACTGCCACCTCCAATAGAGTACAGGGTACGACCGGGTGCATTCAAATTTCATCATTGTGCAAAGGGTGGAGTTGAGTTTCTAAGGTTAGCAGAAGAGATGTTTTGCAAACCAAAGCATAATGACAAGAAAAGGTCTACAAGAATCATAATGAAATGTTAACATAGTCTAGTTGCAATCAATTCTTGTTGTATTAACAAAAACTCAAGGTATATATCATAATCAAATGAGCAACAAAAGTTTTATTGATATATGGTAGACTTCAAAACAATCAATACTCATCAAACGACTTGTAATAATATCAACCCTTCTTGAGACATAAACCTTAGATACATTTCGCATCACGATCGTAATGCTTCATTCATGCTTTCAGTCATGAATGAAGCATGAAAACGAAAATAAAAAGAACAATTGACACAATCCTCTTATATCCAACAATTCACCTTCAAACAACAATACTTGCGACAAAGAATAGGTAGCTACAAAGATTTTTCTTTGTTGATTTTAAAATGTAAAAAAAAAAAAAAATTATGTGGAGTTGCCAACAATGGCGACTTACTAGGAGAAAAAGTTATCTCTGCACCACTTACGAGTTCATGCTAGGAACATTTAGAAAGATTATAGATCAAAGACAACTGAAGGATGTCAGGCATTCCAAGGATCCTTACACATTCTAGCCTCAGATATCTTCCTGTCAAAAAATGAAATCTGGTGACAAAATTAAAAATAATGAGAGCAACGATGTTCAAGTCAATGGCTCCAATACTGTTGATAGGGCCATTGCTTCCACCAAATGTCCATAGCCTCGGTAGGGATGTCAATTAACCCAATTTGATTCCTTTAACCTGTCCAATAATTTTTGTTCAAAACGAGAGACAAATATCAAAATTTTATACCTGATCATTTTCTGAAACCCGACATTGCTTCGCTGCCAACAGGCCTATTCAACACCTCGAAAAAGTTGTCTTGGAATCATGCATGCATTTACCTGCTACAAGAAGACATGTTTAGTATCCCGATGGGTTTACAAACACTTCCCACAACTCTCAGGAAAATTATTCACAATCTGATATAATTTATAGATGTTCAGAAGAGTGGGGTGATGCTGAAAATTTCAGTCTTTGGGACATTTGTTATTTTTCAGCCTTTAAATTTTGCTTAGTCACCTTCATTATGATATGAAATTATTTTCTTGTTGAAACTAATCCTTCAAGAATAGGAATGCATACTTGAGTTGCTTTCTTTAAAATCAGGGACAGCGTAAAAATATTTTAACGATGGTCGTGTCTGCCCATAATTATACAACGAAACCATGAAATCAATTATGAACAAAAAAACTTCTTTAGCTAGTCTGCGTTTCAGGCAATTACAACAATTAATGATCTGACAGTCCTCGATTGTTGTTTAAGATGAGACATTCTGGTTTCCCTCCTTGAACCAAACTATGGTAAAGGCATGTTTTAACCGGAAAGGAATGAAAACAAATAAAATGAAGCAGAAACAAAAAACAGAAAACAAAACAAAATCAAAACAGAAAAAATATGTACAAAAGATGCATCTGGGACTTGTCATGAAAAATACCTTTTGAGAGCTTGGTCATTCACCGGGAAGGTTTCTGGATGTCCCTCTAAATTTTGCAGGCGGAAAGAGCTAGGACCTAGTTTTTTAGCGATTAAGAAGGGTCCTAACCACATATTCTAGAACTTGGAATGTTCCCCTTTTCCTTCATGAGGTTTATCCCATTTTTTGAACCAAATCTCCCACCTCGAAATTCCTGTCCGAGGAACAACTTGAATTGAACCAGCTTTTAACAATACGTTGATGTTGATCCAGTCTTTCATTTGCTCGTGTTCTCACTTCCTCTAGTTTCAACAAAGCATTAATGTGAATTTCAAGAGGAGGACAATCCTCGTCCTGAAATTTCTGTGATAATTGCAGCGAGGGAAGTAGGACATGAGGAGGGAGAATTGCTTCTCTTCTGTAGACGAGAAAAAAACGGGAATTACCAACAACGATTTTCAAAGTCACCCTATCAGCCAAGATTGCATTAAAAAGCGCATTGTGCCAGTTTTTGTGGTTTTCAGAAACAATCCTCATGATGATTTTGATCAGGTTTTTGTTTGTTGATTCTGCTAAGCCGTTTCCTTGGGGGTAATAGTTGGAAGAATATTTTAGTTTTATCCCTTTTTATAAAGCAAAAGCACTCATATCGAGGGATTAAAAATAGGAATCATTATCAAAAACCAAACATTCAGGAATACCAAATCAAGTAATGATGTTTGAATAAAGGAAAGATATTACCTGACTGGTGTTTACCACTTTTAATGGTGCAACCTCGGTCCATCTGGTAAAATAATCTGTCGCTCTAATGATGTATTTATGATCCTACGAGGAAGTGGGGTTAATAGGCCCTATGATGTCAAGACCCCACTTCTAAAAATGAAAATCTACCGAAACAGGTTGCAAAGGAAATGTTGCCTTTTGTACTTGTCCAGAAGCCTTTTGGCAGATTATGCATTTACGACATAATGTATGTGCATATTTGAATAACGTGGGCCAATAGTACCCAACTCTTAATATTTTGTGAGCATTAGTGTCTCCACTGAAGTGCCCACCATATTCTCCTATATGTAGTTCGGATAGCATGTTATATGCTTCATCTCTTTCCAGTCAACGCATAAGGACGTCATCAAAATTTGTACAGAATAATACGTCGTTTATCAACTGGAAAGGTGCAAATTTTAGTCTGAATGCTCTTCTCCTTTTTGGATTGAGATGGCGAGGAGAAGAACCATGTGTTAGATAAAACTTAATGTCATCAAACCAAGAATTAGCAACATCTTGTGCACAACAGATTTGATTTTGATTATGTTGATTTTCAGTTAAAACATTAATTTGTCTCTGCTGCTCTTCAACTGAATCATCCACTAGTTTACATAGACCTTGGCCTCTGACAATTTGCACAGGGTTAATTTTGAGGTCATGCTCTTGTAACGATGTCATCCAGTTTTCTTATTTTTCACCCAGTTCTTTTTTTACTAACAAGTTTCTGACAGCAGGGTAAGGCACAATGACTTTAGTTCTGGATTTCAATAGATATGATCGAAAATTTTTTACTACTTTAAAAAAAAGTATAAGCCTATTGATCTACAGTAGGGTAATTAATCTCTGGTCCCTTGAAGAATGAGCTCATAAAGGAAATGGGGATTTCATTGCTTTCAGTGTTCTTTTGGGTCAACACAGCGGCATAATATCGATCAGAGGCGAATGTATAAAGAGTGAAATCTTGTGAAAAATCAAGGCTCATTAGGGAGGGAACCTCCACCATGGATTTTTTTATGGAGTCAAAAGATTGATTTTCCTGCGGTCCCCAATGATACTGAACATAATTTTTAATTAAGTTTTACAATGGCCTTACCATTTTTGAAAAACTTGGGACAAACCTTCTGACAAAATTGATCTGGCCTAAAAATGATTGCATAGATTTTTTGGAGGAGGGGGGAGGAATTTGGAAATGGATTGAGTTCTTTTAGGATCGATGATCATCCCATTACTGGATACGATGAATCTGAGAATTTTTCCTCATTCCACTACAAAGACAGACTTCTTAGGGTTTAGAGATATGTCGTACTTGTGGCATCGTTGTAGGACAAATATAAGATGGGATAAGTGATATTTCTTACTTTTGGAGAAAATAGTAATGTCATCAAGACAGAACACTACAGAATGATTGATGAGACCATGAAAAGCAATATCCATTTCTCTCTAGAAAGTGGCCCCGACATTTATAAGCCCAAAAGGAATTTTCCTTTAGGCGTAAGTACCCCACGGGGTACAGAAAGTGGTTTTTAACTGGTCTGGGGGAGACATGAGGATCTGGTTGTATCCTGAAAAACCATCTAGCAGTGAAAGTCTTTCAGAACTGGATACCTACTAGAGAATTTGTTCCATTAGAGGAACAGGATAATTGTCTTTGTCAGACGCTCGGTTTAAATTTCGAAAATCGACACAGAGTTGAATTTCGCCACTTGTATTCCTTACAGGGACAATATTAGATACTCATTGTGTGTGTCTTACTGGGAACATTATCTTTGCATTCAATAGTTTGTTTAGTTCTTTCTTGACCGTTGGTTCAAGCTTAGGGTGCATCTTTCTCAGCTTCTGCTAAAAAGGTTGAGTCTGGGGTTTCATGGGGATGATGTGTTGTATAATGTTAGGGTCAAAAGTTTTTAAATCATCATATGTCCAAGCAAAGACATCCTTGAATTATTTAAATAGTTTTATAAAGGCTGACCTCTCTTGCTCGGAACATCCCATTCCGAGATTAATACATTGTTGATTATCTTTAGTCCCTAGATTTACTTTTTCATGGGTCAACGAAGAACTGTTTGTTTTACAATTTACTGATTTCTTGAATTTGTCATGCAAATCATAAAACTTTTCTAATCTTACCATAGATTTAAGGATAGAATTTACCAGATCTGATATTGATTCAGGAGACCTCGAGTCTGATATTACCATAAAATTGCAGAGATCTTCATCGTGGGTGCCTTCATCAATAACCGCACCTCAGAAAGTGTCCTCCATGTGAAAAAAACTAATGATCTGTTGATCATCATAGAACACTCTCCAGTTAGTGACGTTGTATGGGACTGATGGTCTAAACAATAACTCAATTGAAAATGCATTTGGATAAATACCTTCTGTGGGCAAGAGCCTGGAAGCGACATTAGCTAATAAATCCGCCTCATAATTGTTTAATCTTGAAATGGAATTGATATTAAATGCGAAAAACTTGTGCATTAGATTCCATACCTCGGCTTGATAATTTTTTAGGTGTGGTGATAGGCAATGTATGGAATTTCTTACTTGTCTGACCATAATTTCTGAATCACCGAATACTAGTAAGTTCTGTACATTCATATCTACTACTTTCTTGAGTCCTTTCAAAAGTGCCTCATATTCAGCGGTGTTGTTTGTACATTCAAACTCTAATCGACAGGTGATCAAAGTTTTATTACCTACTGGGTATATAAGTACACATCCTGCACCAACTCATTCTTTATATTTGGATCCATCGAAGTAGAGAGACCATATGTGAGCTTCATCGGCCGTGTTTGGCACATTTGGTAAAGATGTTGACTGTGTGCATGTCATGAGTTCTGACTGTTGTTCTGGATCAGTGATGATGGAATTTTCCGCCATGAAGTTACCAAAAAAGGTGTTCATTCCCTGCATCTCGAGTGAATTAGTGGAAGTAGTAAATGGTTCATTAACATCATTCAAATCTGTCATGGCATGCTTGAGGTAACGCTCACGATTAATCCTAATTTTGTTTGGCTTTCCATTTTCTAGTAGCCACAAATGAGACCAGTCTGTCGCAAAGTATCCATGCAACTGTTCGGACCAATCCCTTCTTAAAAATAAATCATACACTTCATGGATGTCAACAACAATGATATCAATAATTTGGTGAACCTTAGGATTAGAGAATATCCTAACAAGTACATTTTTTAATTCACCAATTACCTTAACATTCGTCCAATCGAGCTGAATGATTTTAAGAATGGAAGATTGAACTTCAACATCGATTTTTTGGTAGATAGACAAAGGCATCACATTTGATGATGCGTCAGAATATACCATGCAGTTATGTACATTTCTATTGAAAATTTCAAAAGTTAATAAAAAAGGTGGGACATTTTTGCGAGTATTAACAATAAAACTTTGTTGATTTTTAGTCATTGTCCCTGAAATTACTTTATCTACATTTGATATAGTTTTTTCAGAGAGGTCTCTTTTATCTAAGGGTTCAAGTGTTGTTTTAGTAGGGACCTTTTGAGCTATTTTAGGATTGATTTCTGCAATTTTCTTGTTGTTTAGAATGTTGTTTTTACCGTTTTCTGCAATGTTCTGAAGCATTTTCTACAGAAGCAAGGGAAACTTCAAAAGTTCATAAACATAAATATTAGCTCTAAGTTTCTTTAGGTCTTTGATCAAATCATATTCTAAACTTGGGGCTACTAAATTCTATTTTGTTTCGGTTTGTTTAAATTGTTTTTGAGGCACATTAGTACCTATTTCGGAAGAGGGTTTACTCTGAGTTTTTCTTCTGATATTATAAGGATGGATAGTTTCAAAATTGGCTTGAAAAATATTGTCCGAAAAATGTCCGAATATATTGGGAGATGATTCTTCTTCTTCGGCTCTTTCTTCTTCAACCACATCTTCAGAATTCTCAGGGGGGACTAAGTTATCATGTGCTTCAAGGATAGTCTATATAGCGTATTGTAAGCTTTCAAAATTCAGACCTTCAGGGGTTGGGTTTGGTCGGTTTGAGGGAAAAGGTTTTCTAAAAGGAGGTTTGTAAGTTCCTTTGCTTGAAGATGCTTCTTCAGCTGATCTCCTCAAGTCTACTACTTGATTTGATAATTTCTGGATGACCTTTTGTAAACTTTCCAAATCTGAGGTCTCTGATTGATTTTTGGTTTGGGGAGGTCTAGGAAGAATTTCTATTTTCTTCTTAGAAGACATGGTTATCTTTGCCTCATTACTAAAATTATCTTTTAGGCTCAAAATATCTTTTTCGATTTGTCTTGCCATCTCAAAGGCTTCTAGTAATGTTGCCTTCTTAGACCTTTTAACCCAAATTGCTACATTCTGGTGTAGATCTTTGGTGTAATATTCCACAATGAGATTTTCCGCGGGCATTGAATCAACGGGGATTTGATTTTTTAACATGAGGAACCTTTGGTTAAAATATTTTACTTTCTCCTTAGGATTCATCTTTAAGCTAGAGAGTTCCATGACTAAGACTTCAAGAGATTTATCATCTCCGAACTTCTCTAGGAAACAAGACTCGAATTTGTCCCACGATACAATGGTGTGAGGTTGTTGGGTGAAATACCATGTAGACGCATTGCCCTCAAAAGTGTAAGAAAAAAGTCTACATACTACATCTTCATGTTCTACATTTCGGAGTCTAATGGTTAACATGAATTTTTTTATGTGATCTTTGGTGATTTGTTTAGAATCAAGATCAAACTTAGGTAACCATTTCTCCGGGTGTTTTGATAAAGGGTGTTGGGGTCCAGGTATGGCCACAACATCTTGGTTGAGCCAAGGTCAAGCAGGATTGTTTTGATTTTCCATGGGTGTAGGTGGTGTTGAAGGCTGAGATGGTTCAGATGAAACATTGCCTTCATCAGAGGATTCTCCTCCTAAAGAGGAAGGAGATGAATGAAGTGTCTAAGATGGAATACCGGATCCTTCGGCTCCAAGAGTAGGGGTATGATCGAAATATGTGGGATTTAAAAGTAGACCAATGCCTTCAAGTTGCTCTCTAATATTAGAGAAATCTAGAGGTTGATTCAGTGGCCGACTAGGTTGTCTGATATGGGCCAAAGCATTATGTGTCCTTAAAAGTGACTGACGAACAATTTCTTGTACATCGGACCCTTGAGGGTTTGGTGTTGCTAGCTCAATGGTAATCAGGGGATTTTCATTTGAGGTAGTTGTTGTTTGAGAGGTAACGTTGTTGTAATAATGACTCCTTGTTACTATAGGGGAGTGAGTGTGTGGGGGAGGATTCTTGCGACTTCCATGTGCCATCAATTGTATTCAAGCCCTCCTTCTAGTGTCATTGTTGATGGGCGAAAATGAATGTCCGTCAATTGGAAGAACGAGTCTGGTTCGGGGTTGTCTAAATAACCCAAGCTATTTGGTGTAACTCGTTCTAATGGGTTTAATGGCTCTGTTAGCCAATCTAAGAGTCCTAAAGAAACAAATAAAATAAATGAAATAAATAACTAATTACTAATTACTATATATATATGTACATATGTACGACGTAACAATTGTAGGTATATTTAAATAGCAGATATACTTATCCTTTTTATGTACATGATACACACTCTACAAGTTTTAATCTAAACTTACAAAACTCAATTTGAAAAATGACTGCTTTGAAGAAGCAGATAAAGAAAGCACATAAAAAATATTTTTGGTTTTTTCCTTATAAATCTTAAACTAATAAAAGAAAATACTATGAAACAGAAACATGTGGATAGTCGAAATCCAAACCACACATTCGAGTTTCAGTGATAAACAAATAATAGAAAAAATGTAAATGAGCTAACCTGTTAGTGAATTAGTGATGTGTATCCAAGCCTCTTCATGATTTGAGAACATCCAAGTACCATGTCCAAGAGGGAAACCTGGAAAGAACCTTAAGACCGTTCTAAATAAATTCAGAACAGTGTGTTGGTAGTTTGGGTATTAATGACTGAAGCAGAGACACCAACATAAATCTCTAATTTCATGATTATACATAATTACTATAAGATAAATCTGAAAGTAATTTGTACATTTCATTTTTCAATCAAAATTGAAAGTTAAACCCTATCTTTTTAACTGAAAACATAATCACGTCATTTGTATTATGAGGAACAAATCGCAGATGGTATTTATAATATAATACCTTGCACATCACAGATCATTTAATCTATAGATATCAGATCTATAAATGCATCAGGACATAACAAAACATAAATGATAACATTATAAACAAAAGGCTAAAGCCAAAATGTGTAAAATGATATTTCATTAAGTTCTGAAGTCACCCATCCATCTCTTTCTCCCAACAAACATGTCTTCATTACAAAAATCTAAAGTATTTAAAGAGTTCAAGCAAACTAAGCATCCTATCTTCTAAGATAGAATCAAATCCTAGGACGATTTACTAATTACAAAAATAGAGGGTAATAAAACCACTCAATATCAAACTGTATCTCTTAAGATTATAAAAGGTTTGTTTCTGTTTACAAAATGAGCCAAAGAAATGGCTAATAACCCCGCTAAGGGGAAGACCACTTGCCTGGCTCAAAAAATCCTTGGTGATTTCTATTTGAACGTCACCCACTTTGGATCAACATCCATCGAAAGAGAGGGTGAAATCCTGGGCTGCTTGCAAGTTGTAACCTTGGAATTGTTTGAGAAACTCAAGCTATCCTTGACTCCTAAGGTCTTTGCTCGCATCGTCATACAGAAGTAAGGTTTGGGGGCCATTTGGTTCGACACGGACGACAGGGGCCATATAGATTCAGTCAAGCAGTCACAAAGCTAGACATAAATCACTGTAAGCATGAAGGGTTTCATAAAATAGAAACAACCAGGGCAAAATCCATGGAAATAAAACCCACTATTACCCTCGTGCAATTAAATTAAGGAATGAGGGGTTCCATATGAAAATCGGGTGTTTTATGTAATGAATTTCCAAGAGTATAGAATGAAACCCAAGACTTAACTTGAAATGATGGACCTGTCGATTTCAGACTGCCACCTCCAACGAAATACAGGGTATGACTGAGTTCATTCAAATTTCATCATTTTGCAAAGGGTGGAGTTGAGTTTCTAAGGTTAGGAGAAGAGATGTTTTGCAAACCAAAGAATAATGACAAGAAAAGGTCTACCAAGAATCATAACGAAATGTAAACATAGTCTAGTTGCAATCAATTATTGGCGTATTAACAAAAACTCAAGGTATATCTCATAATTGAATGAGAAACAAAATTTTTATTAATATATGGTAGACTTCAAAGCAATCAATACTCATCAAAATACTTGTAAGAATATCAACCCTTCTTGAGACATAAACCTTAGATACATTTCACGTCACAATCATAAATGCTCCATTCATGCTTTCAGTCATGAATGAAGCATGAAAATGAAAATAAAAAGAACAATTGACACAATCCTCTTATAGCTGACAATTCACCTTCAAACAACAATACTTGCAACAAAGCGCAGGTAGCTAGAAAGATTTTTCTTTGTTGATTTTAAAAGGTAAAAAAAATAAAAATATGTGGTGTTGCCAACACACCATTGCTACTACCAAGCTCTAGCCTGGTGAACCAGACGAGCCAGAAGAAGGCAAGTGTGTCTTCCATTCACATATGTGGGTAAAAGGCACCTTGTTTCACTTGATCGTTGATAGCGGTAGCCATAAGAACCTCATCTCAGCAGAGGTCATCAAGCAGTTGGCCCTGACGACAACGCAACACCCACAACCCTACACCATCGAATAGCTTTGCCAATGTTACACATTATTTTTTTCACGCCAGTGATCCACTTACAACATGTGTTCATTTTCCATGAAAATATAAAAGAGTCTTTCTCCATGAAGAGAGTGATTTTCTTTCCTTTCTAAAAAACCTTATCAAGGAAGGTTGTCACACCTTGCAAAATGCATGGGGTGCGACAATGCTTGATCATCACATCCTTCTCTAAAGATGTACTGTGACATATCTGTAGGCTGCAATATACCTAGGGTGTGATGATGCCAAAATCTAACGAAAATTCAAACTTCATGAATGTTCTAGAAGGGGATCTTCTAGAAGATGAGGTGGCCTCTGAATGGTGTGGATCTTACTCGCTTCTATGATTTGGTGGGATCATCCTAATCTCCTCATCCATCTCTCTTTCACACTATATAAAGAGGGATCTCTCATGGAAAAGGCTAAGATTGAATAGGCTAAGATTTGTATGGAGAGTTCTACCTCTTCTTGAGAGCTTTGATTTAGTTCTACAAGCTACATGGTGAATCTTCTTCATTCAAAGGATTTGGAGCAAATGTGTGTGTGTTGGAGTAAAGGGCCATCAAAAGGGGACCTTGCAAAATCAATGCTTTGGTTGTATTCTCCACTTTCAATTTAATATAATACAATGATATGTTTCTTTCCCATAAAACTAGTCTTGTTTTATTGTATGATTCCTTGATCACATACATAGGTTCTTGTTGAGTACATTGTGTTTCTTTCACTTTGGTTGGATTGTGTTCCCTTGCAGGTTCATTTTCATAGGAGCATTGGAATGGAGCTAGGATGGAAATGGCAAGAAGAAATGACATTTAAAAGGTATGTTGTCTATCTTTTGTTAACTAGTAAACTCAATAGATAGAGTCTAGGGAAAGTCTTATATTCTGTTTTGTTTTGTTCTAGTTTCCAGTGGGATCTAGGGAGATCTATTTATGTCCACATTTACCTATTAATTTAATAACAAAATTGGTGACCATACTGGGGATATGACTTTATTTTGGTTTTTTTCTTCTTATTTTCTTTTAGCCTTCCTTCTTTTGGTCAAATTCATTCTCTGAGTCTATGGGTGATCCATCTGGACTCCCTGGGTCTGAAAGTTCAGTTAGATTTTTTTCTTTCTTCCATTTTTTCCTTAGTTACACAGATCGTCATGTTGTTCTCTATTGGAAGTCTATGACAACCCTCAGACACCACACCATGATTGTGAGAACCAGTACGATGATGTAACATTGTTCTCTATTGTCAGCCTGCGATGACCTTAGTTCACCGCACTGTACCCCACTGTCGGCCTGTGATGATTCCTGTAGGAATTGTTGAAGTGAGACAATTTGTCTTTTATCACCCAATTTTTCCTTAGTTGCCTGGGATGAAATTCTGATACCAATGCTTGATTGATTTATGAATTTAAAGCTTTCATTTGATTGGTTTTTAGGCACTGAAAGTCTTTCTTTGTAATTTTGCATGTTTTTTCTTTTGATTCTTGTCGCAAGGGTATAATATCTAGATCTTCATCTGAGTGATTGTTTGACAAAGGGTATTTGATTTATTTGATGTTTTGGATTGATTTCACTTTCTAGATTGTTTGTTGATTGAAAGACATTTTTGTTTGCATTTGACAAAAGGATTTCTTATCGTTTACATTTTTGTCTATATTATGAGTTTTGATTTGGGAATTGCGTTGAGAATGTCTTGATTTTCTTGCATTACACTTTTTTTTTCCTCGTTATATCTCTGATCTTATTTGAAAAAGAAAGGGCTAAAATTACTTCTTCTTTTTAGTAATTGCTTACAAGAAAATTCTCGCATTCGAAATATTTGTAACGAGAGAGAATTTGGAAAATTTTGTAGTTCATGATTGTTTGGGATTTTGTTCATTCAAGAATTGAGAAATTGTATTTCGTAGCCTTTGTACTTCAAAAGAAATACCTTCTCCCTATTTTAATTAGAGTTCATTGAATTGAAAGATTGCATATTCATCTCTTCTTGCATTTTATTGGGTCAAGGTCACAATGTCATCAGTTTCATTTCCATCTCCCTTTTGAGTAAACAACAACCTTTAAAATACAACGTAATTTTAAAATTCATTAGCAACTTTTATTTTCTAGAAATTCTCTTCACCAACATTAGCTAGGATAACTCTTTGGAATAGGTAGTAAGACACATTATCCAAAGCATCAAAACACAAAATAGGATCTTGTGATAGGGACAGTTCAAATCCAATTGCTACATTTTGTCTTGGGAAGCCCTTCTAACACAAGGTTCAATCATGGGGTCGCATTAAGATTGACATAATTACTCACCCTACTTTGTTGGTCTTAGTGTAGAGATTGCATGTATTATTGGGGGTCACTTGAGAGTATATCCACGATTATGTGTGGGAGATTCTTGAGTTGATTTCGGGCTAGATACCCTACCTTTGTGTGTGGATCGGACTGTCGACTATTTCCCAAGGCATCATTGTTGTTGTTGGTAACCTTAGTAGCCTATATCTTTAGGGTATTTACACGAGGTGACTCTGGAGGGACAAGTCTTCATGGTACCTGGAATTGACGTTGGCCAAACTCACTCAGAATCCTTGGAGGGTATACCTATGATTATGTGTGGGAGCCTACACAAGGGTGTAAGTCCATTAAGTAGGTCGTCAACATAACTTTTCCGCCTGCCTTATCCCAGCCCCTTCTTGTCTTGATTTCGAGACATTGGATTTCATCACCAACTAGTGACTTCAAAATAAGAAGGTTTGTTTACTTGGTTTGATTTCTTGATTTTAATAGTGAGTGTTGTGGTTTCTCTAGTTGTCCATAGATTTGTTTCATTCTTTATTTGGTTCAGCCAACATCGACCTTTGTCATTCATGTAGGATGCAAGGGCTACCCCCGGAAGATCTAGAAGGTTATATCCCTTTTCTTCCTAACTCACCAGAGGGCTCTCCTGAGGGAGCAGTCAATAACGAAGTAGCTTCCGAGGTTGGAAGTTCATACTATTTAGAGGGATTCTGAATTGTTTTGGATTCTTTAGAGGCATTTAGACTCCCCCAAATCTGTTATTGAGTATTAGACAAGACACACATTTTCTCTAGATGAACTCGTTAGAAGAAATTGTTGTTGTTGAGAATATTGAAGTATCTATTAGACCTAATGTAGGATCTGGAGTAGACAATCCACTTTTTCAAAGTGAATCCTTTAGAACCGTGACTCACACTGCTGGAATTTTTAATCATAGCTCTGCCCCTTCTTCAATCTGTGATATTTTTGGCACACTAGGAACGAGTTCTAATCAACCTATGGCATCACAAATACCCAAGATGTCTATTACCTATACGATACCTTTAGATCATTTTACTGACATGACCAGTAATGTTACCACAGTTTCAGATCAATTGTTAGTTGGTTCTCACTAAATTCTTCCTCTCCAGATGGTTCATTCTACCATGTTCCCACAAGCTATGACTATTTCTATCAAAAATGCGGTTATCAATCAAGCTCCTATTGGAGCACCAATTCTTCTTGCAAAAAATCCGTCACTTCCCCCTGGCTATAACACTTTGAATACTTTCATTGCTATTCCTACCCAAAATCCATCCAGAGGATCTGGACTTTTTGTTCCTCTTGAGTATAATGCTGCTAGTCATTTTGTTCCTAAACCTACCCAGGTTCTCTCCAGAGGGCCTTATGTTCCTCCTCCACCTTTTTTTGGAGGATATAATCATCCTATCCAATCCAGTTGGAGGCACCGATCATTCTGTCACTTCTAGTTTTCATATTTCTATTGGAGGGAAACCTCAATTTGGGGGGCAACCTTAGATTGGGGGACAACCTCAGTTTGGAGAGAAACCTCAAGCTGGAGGCCATAACCCAGTTTATGGACAAAGTATACCTGTGTTACAATCTCAACCTTGGAATCTTCCTTTCCAAGGGAATCAACAACCGTCTGGGGGGAAACATCCTCAATTTAATTCTTTTGTACCCCCTAATCTCGGTAACCGTATCCAGGCTCTCTGAATCCTGCTTGGGATGAAAACTTTTAGTCTAATGTTCCTTTCCAAGGGAACATACCTAATATTAAACAAAACCCTCCACAACCAAATATGTCAGGATTGTTTAACTACCTACAAACTGCTTATGGTCATGTTGGTATACCTATGGGACTTCCTCCTCAAATCTACCAGTTTCCTCAAGTGAACAGACAGTTGCCTTTCCTAGCCACGTTGGATTTACTAGATTTATCTAGGATTTTGAATGATCCCATTTTGCATTCTCCTTATTGGCCTGTCATACCGACCAAATTACCATATGAAATTCCTAAGTTTGACGATCAATCAGGAGAATACCCAAATAATCATGTCATGACTTTCCATATTTGGTGTTTTCCAACTCATTAATGGATGAATCCATAAGATTATGACTTTTCCAACGAACTCTCATGGGTTCGACAACAAAATGTTACATCGAGTTACCACGAGGATTCTTTAATGACTTCAATACCCTATCCATGGCCTTTTTAACACATTATTAGTTTCCAATTTGATATGAGACAGGAACTAAAATTTTGAGTTCTTTTAAACAATCTTCTTCCATTCATATTTTTGATCATATCCATGAGTGGAGGAGGAGAAGATGCTTAATCAAAGTTCCCCTTCCTGATCAACTATTGGCTGAGTGGTTTACCAAATCACTCATTGGGCCCATAGCCCATGATGTGGCCATGGGTGGTGTCGTCACTGAAGAGCATGCAATTAGTCGTGCTCAGTATCTAGTCCTCGTTTATTCGCAAACATACACACTTTACGACTTGATCCCTAATGCTCCTCGTCCTTCCATGAATCCTACCCCAACACCTCCAGTAGCTTCTCATGTTTTTGATGGTGTGATTGGCACCTTTCATGCTAAGACTCAGTATACACACGCCAATCATACCAATCCGAAGTATACCACCTCTAATGTGCAAAATATTCCTACTCCTACTCCTTCTACCAATAAAACTTATGAAGTTAATTCAGTTTAATCTACACCTACTGGTAAAAATAAAAATAAAAAGAAAGGGAAGGGTAAGAATAAGGAGGAAAAAGATAATAATAAAAAATTTGAGAAGCCCAAAACACAACCCACTGATGAGAAATATAAGCATAAACCTTGTTACCCTTTCCTTATTTGTGGTGACGATCATTATACAAAAGAATGTCCACAATGCGCCAAGGTTACTAAGTTCCTGCAAGGGACTGGGAAACCTTATGCACCTGTTGTCTTGTCACAACTATTTCCTTCTCAGAAATAGGCCCAATTGGTCATTCATGACCAACCCTCTCCTTCTACCTTGCCTTACTTCCTTATGTGTACTAGTGACTCCAAGAATAACGAAGTTGCACTCGCAACTCGAGCCAAATATTATTCTCCTTTGAAGGAGAAGGTTGATGATTTACCATCTTCATTGGTTCAACATCCTCCCCCGACTTCACCTCCAAATGGTCCTCTTCATGCCGAATGATTGGGCCTAGATACAATTCTTCGTCCTCCTCCCAAGGGAATTGTTCGAAAGTCTTCATTTAATTCTCACGCACGTGCTGCCCAAAACTACAGTATTGTAGAAGACCTTGCACAAGCACCCTCTGTGATGTCGACTCTCAAAGTCCTTCAAATTTTTCCTACTCAATGGAAGGCACTGTTAAAGACTATTGGTGGAATTGATCCTACCGATACCAATTTGATAATATTTGACTTGGAAGATCATATTCCAAGGCTTCCTCCTCAATTATCATTTTAGATCCAAGTTGTTGTGGAAAACAAAAATATATGTCGAACCATTATTGATGAAGGAGATTCAACTTGCGTCATGTCCATTACTTATTGGAAATCTATTGGCTCTCCTACCCTTACCGAGTCACACAATACTCTTAAGGCCTTCAATGGTATAGGGTTTAAACCTTATGGTGTTCATCCTTCATTATCTATTATGTTAGAAGGTAAATTGGTCAATGTCGAGGTTGAGGTCTTTGATGCACCTCTTGATTATAACCTTCTACTTGGATTTATTCCATGCGCGCAATTGTGTCTACCCTTTTCCATGTGTTACATTTCCCACACCAAGGAAAGCTCGTGATCGTTGACCAAATAGCCTTCTTTAATTCCGATTCCCATATAAGCAACGTGCCTTTTATCTCTAAAACAACTCCCAGTTATGAGAATATCGGCATGGGTCTTTTAAAAGATTCTACCTTGTTGGGTACATTTCCTATTCCACCACCCGATATTCCTCCTCCTTTTCTCACTTCGATTAACATGATATCAACCTTTGTTCATGAAACCCCTGAGTCTTATGACCTATGGATAGTACCTAACTCTAGTGATTATCTTTGTTACGACAACATGATTCCTTTAATTTCGATGGAATCAAATTATCAAGCTATTCAATCGACAACTCCTTCTACTCCTTCTCTTTGTGATACATCTCATGATCCATTTCACGTGATATTTCCTACTGATGAGATGATCATGTCAGTCATGTCTATGGAAGATACTACATGGGACGATGGGCATCGTCATTCTATCCTCTTCCTAGAACGTGATACCATGGAGAACTACCAATGGATTTTGACTCCGTCAACCGTTGTTGTTATTTCTTCTGTTCCTGATTCAACACACGATGTTTTGTATGAAGGGAACTTGAGTAATATTTTGCCTACCATTCCTCTTGACATATCGATTAAACCCAAAGTCATGTAAAATGTTCATATCGGTGTCTCATGTTCTACTGATGAGGTTTGCACTTATAAAACCCTTTTTCAAGAATTCTATGATGTTTTTGCTTGGAATTATGAAGAAATGCCAGGTATTGATCCTGATATTGCTGTGCATGAGATTAAGACTTATCCGGACGCTAAAACCATTCAAC
>JASDQU010588286.1:8247-23355 GCA_032191745.1 Picea mariana | reverse complement strand
TGCACCCTATACAATAAGTGTATACGCAAGCTGCTCCACTACAGTCCCTGTACATCAAGATTTGTGCCAAAAAATCAAAATTAAATGTCGGGTTTCCATGTCACAACATGAGATATTTGATCCTTGGCCTTCCATATACTGGAAAATTTTTGACTTGACCTTTCAATTGCATTTTGAAGGCTATAAAGAGGTTAATTCCGAGTTATGGAAAAGGAGAAATAATTTAGCTTTGAGAGCAAAGTTACTCTGGAGAAATTGTTTACTTCATATTGAGTCTACGTCCCTTTGTCCTTTAAGTCTGAACACAGTGTTCAACCCCAAGCTCTTCCCTTATTGATGGAGAACCTCAGTGTCTCCCTTATATGAGCTTTCCTTTGGTGGAGGCCTAGCTAGAAGGAACTTGGATTCTCGATTCCAAACCATGCCGACACGAAAGTCTGTAATATTTTCAATTCTGCTGATCATTTATTAATAGAAATAATCCTTTCCCATCCAATTAATATCTTGAAAATATATGAATTATTATCCATGGGGATATTTTTTATGTATATTGATGGATTGTTCTATCTAATGTGCTAACCTTTTATATTTCCACCATATGTTTGTTTTTTCTTGTTTGTTGAGAACTTGTTGCAGGTATATAGCTTTGGGTCAAAGTGCTTAATAGTGGACATCATCGAACATCTGGATGAGGTAGGCCTCTTTCTTATTTTGTTTGCACATTGGTTTATATAGCATGTTGTTGGGATAGAATTGATTTTTGCAGTCATTTCCATCTGTTTTGGTTCATCCTAGCCATAGAGAAATTTTCCTCGTAACATAATTGGTGACCATACTAGGGATTGAATCTTCTTTCTTAGGGTTTGAAGTACTTTTCTCCTTAGATTTCTCTTGTTTCTATTGTAGTTCCTATCGTATCATTGCTTGACATCTCCTGTTCACTCTGGGTTTGATTTTTAAGCTTTTCCCCCTTGCCTAGCCTTACTTCAAAGCATACACATGCCTTTTCTCTTGACATTCATGTGTGCACGCAGGCTATCTCACTGCAAGTTGCGTATATACGATCTGTTTTCCTGAAAAATCATGTACACCTCTTTTCCTTGCCTTTTTTCTTGGTCTGGTGTTTGTTGGGTGGGATTTGATGTTTGTTGAGCCTTCTTGGGTCTCTGTAGTGCTTGTTAAGTGCCTATGGGATGACAAGAAACCCTCTTTTGGTTGAATTTTTGGGCGAAGTATTTCTCTTCATCTTTTCATTTTTATTGTCCTTGTACATTGAATTGGGTGTTTTGTTGCTTGATATCCTGCTTAAGTTATCTCTTTTTTATACATAGTAGGGCTATATATCAATTTATTTCTTTCAATCCATGCATTTTTAGTTTCAATATATTGAAAATACAAAAAAAATAGGTATTTTTTATTGCTTGGAATTTTTTGTCTTTTGAGTCTTTACCATTAGCTTAGTGCACATAGTGAAAGATTGCATTTTTACTTCTGAATTGCAGAATTGGATTTGAAAATTGCATCATTTTTAGAAGCATATCATTCATTGAAAGTTAAAGTTAAGACTTTGCATTATTTTCATATTTACTTTTCTTGCAGAGTCATAACACCATGAGTTTCATCACCATAACTTTTTGAGTAATCACGGCCATAAAATCAATGCTATAATTTAAAATTTGTTAGTAACGATTTTATTTTCTAGGGTGCACAAACTAGCCTAGGATTTAGTGCCTTGGAATAGGATTTTGTGAGTAAACTTCTCCAAGACAATTAAATCAACATATGTGTCTGAGTCAGGGAGTGGATAAATCCATTGTATAATTGGTAAGATGAGGAGACTCCGCTCACACTAGAGTTAATCATGAGGTCACACGAAGTTGGTTGAAGGGATATCCCCCTGATACCTTCCTAGTGTCAAAGATGTTTCTGGGGATCTATTCGTATCTGGGTATCTTGTTAGTGCCCTTACCTCCGTGAGAGGCGGTGCTTTTAAGGTTTTGGGATTTTCTACCCTTCCCATACAGTGGACTTGACTTAGGATTGTTCGCCTATGCATCGATTATACAGTGTTTTATTAGTTGCTTGACTTAGGCGTCTCATAGGTTACTTGCAGGGGTTATTCTGTAGGTACCCTGGGTTAGATAAGGATCCAACAACACACAGCATTTATGGAGGATTACCTCTCTGGGGGGATCTGACCAATTGGTTGTTAAGCCCACGAGGGCCCTTATAACTGATTATGTTACCTCCGATATTTAGCAGGGATTCTCAGGCCCCTCTTGGACGAGACATGCCTTATATAGGGAGGGAGGCCACTCAGCCACTTTACCCCATTTGCATGCATATTGGTCATTTCACTTTTGGTGTTCTCTTTGATTACTAGATTGCCTTATGGTATATTTTTTTATCTTTAGAGTCTTAAAGTCATTGTGGAGTCAAACCAGCCTCCCTACCAATCCTGTTTCTTGTTACAGTTACCACTTTATTTTGAGTCTTTTCCTTCTAAAATGCATAGATTTATTATACGTGGTACACACACATCCACTGTTCAGACTTGTGATTCTACATGGATGAGTATTGAACCTAGTCTTCAGAATTCTGGGAATTGACTCCCATACCCACTATAGTTAATGGCACCCCTTCGACTCCTGCAACCTCCATGGTTGTAGTACCATAGGTACCTATCATTACTATGGCCCGACCTATAGTTAATGCTCAAGTTACTGCCTCAAACCCCTTCGGGTCTCTTGGGCACTCACTGGGCTACCATGTACAATCCATCCCTATGGCTTCTAGTCCCTTTTCTTATGGTATGCCTAACTTCACTTCACATTTTTAGAACTCCATCCCAGCTTCTGGCCCTAATGCTAGGATTGGGCTTGGGGGCATTACACCTCCCTACATTCCTTTTTCATTTGGCGGATCTCAAATCCCTCAAATGACTCCTAATATGGGATGTATCACATCTTTTAACCTTGGTTCCAATNGTTTCACACTTTGGGTAACCCCCAACCTGGATCTAATCCGGCTGAGGGAAATTTCTATAACCCTCAATAGAACATTCCAGCTAGAATTATGCCCAATCAACCTTATATGAATCAACCCGAAGGAGGGACTTATAATACCGGGAAAGGCCATGATGTTTACTAGAACCCTGGATGGTCTGTAAATCTGCAAGCACAATCTTTCTCAGGAGGTTGGGGCCAGATGTCGCAACCTCGTCTCCCTTTTTTGGCCATGCTTAATCTGCCAAATTTGTCTAAGTTAATGAATGACCCTATGAGTCATGATCCTACATGGCCCCCCATCCCCACCAAACTTCCTTCGGACATCCCAAAGTTTGATGGTAATAATGGAGAGGATCCTGGTGATCAAGTCACTACCTTTCACCTTTGGTGCTCATCAAACTCCCTTAATGACAATTCTATTCGTTTCATATTATTTCAATGCACCCTTATCGAAGTTGTTGTGAAATGGCATATTGAGCTACTTATAGGGGCATATGGAAATTTTAGTCAGTTGGTGATGGTTTTTCTTAACCACTTCCAGTTGCCCATTCGTTATGATGGTGGCTTAGAATTGTTGTCAACTTTACACTAGGATACTGCCACTCATATCTCAAACCATATCCAGGAGTGGCATAGACAGAAGAGGTTGATTAAGACCCCTATACCCCCGACCTTTCTTTTAGAATAGTTTTTTAAATATTTGCACGCTTCTATCTCGAAGGACATTGCTACTTGTGGGGTTACCACTAAGGAAGAAGCGATCTTTAGGACCCAACAGTTTGACTTGATATATGCTCAGTCTGGGATGTTATACCAACTTCTTCCTGATGCACCATGGTCTACTTACGACCCTAGGAAAAATTGCGGACCTCATGTTGATGGCATTGTAGGTTCTTCCAATGTAAATTCTACAGAATTAGTGACAAACCAGCTGAAAGAGTTATCTTTAAGCCAGTCTGCAGGAGGACCAGCTTCGTCTGTGTCTTCCAACCCCACTTAGTCGATGGATGTACACTCCATGCAATCATCATCCAACCCAAATGGTAACCAACAATCAGGAGGGAATAAAAAGAAAGGACATAATAACTGTAAGGGTGGGAAAAATTGTAATAAACCCAAGGACAATAATAATAATGTGAAGATAGGTAGTAATACCGAAGAGGGAAAACACGAAATACGTAAGGTGAAGTTTCCCTGTAAGCTTTTCACAGATGATCACCTTACCCATTTATGCCCCAAACTTGCAGAAGCTGCGAGGCTATTAGCTCAATCACCTACGGTGCTAACGAATCCATTCCCACATAATCATCACTTAGCCTCGAGTCCTCAAATGTAAAAAATGCGACTGGTGGAGGTCAAAACCAACAGTCGCAAGATGGCGACTGTATATGTATTAATATGTTCGATGAAAAAGTTAATGTAGCCACTCGATCTCGAGATTATAGTTCTAAACAAACTATTCATGGTCTAGAATATCCTCCTCCTCCTCCAGAGATGACTTTAAAGGTTGAGAAACCAGAGCCACCGCCTCATATTATGAAAGGATTACTCAAGCATCTACCCATAATTGAAATGCTAGAGCCACCCATAACTACTCTATTATTGAGGACATGGGTCAAACCCCTTGTGCGATTTTGGCTTTGGAGGTACTCTAGACGTGTCCTTCACAGAGGAACGCCCTACTCTCTGCTTTAGGAGCTCTAGAACCTAGTGGCTGAAAATTTATCAAGTTTGATGTCATAGATGTTAAGCCATGCTTGCCTTACCATGTGGCTTTCCAAATCCATGTGGAGTATTCAAAGTATACCATCAAACGTGTAGTTGTTGATGAAGGCGATGCTACATGTGTGATGTCCCTAGTCTGTTGGAAATCTCTCAATTCTCTGACTCTTTCCAAGTCATCGAGCATGTTGACTACCTATGATGGTATTTCCTTCCACCCTCACGGTATTCTCCCTACCTTTCCAGTCCAGTTAGGTGGGAATACGATAGAGGTGGAAGTAGAGGTAGTTGATGCGCCTCTTGATTATAACCTGTTACTAGGTCATAATTGGACTTATGCTATGATCATCATCGTGTCGTCTATCTTCCATACTCTTTGTTTTCCTCATGATGGGAATATTATGATGATCAACCAGTTATCCTTTGCGTGCTCTAGTCCTAATGCATCTCTTGGACCGTTGATCTCTGTGATAAAAAATTCTCAGACGACAATTGAGAATATCAATGTCGGAATGTATCCTTCCCTTATGGGTACTTTCGACTTCTTGGCACCGAACCATCACGTTTATTCCATGTCTAGTAATCCTGTCTCGACAGGGAGGTCCATTCCATTCCACACTTCCTATTTTAGTGATCCTTGGACCCTACCTTCCTCGACTTTGTCTTGTGAGGGTCAGCCGCATACTAGCATTATATCACCAACCTCTGTGAGCCATGTTGGAGATGCATCGACAACCTCTGCTAGTCATGTTGAAGACAAGAAACCATCCACTACAAGTCATGCTAGGGGAAAAATTATAGTCATTGCTAGTCACACTACAAGTCGTGCTAGGGGAATTCATACGATTGAGAAGCCTAGATGTGTAAGACGTAAGCCCAAGTTTTTTTGTAGGATTTACAAAAGATATCACCTTACTTGTTTGTGTCGTTCTATTGTTGCGATACAAGAAGCATGATCCTTTCCTGGGGGCCCTTCGAGTTCTAAGTCATCTTTGACTTCCCAACCTTCTTTGGTTGATACAACAGTCATGCTGATGTGATATTCAGTTGACACCCCTCTTCCTTTAGGGGTTGATGCATCCCTTGACCTTCTTGTCTCACATCATGTTCAACTAGTGGCCATGTCGATGCAATCTTCGACTGACACTACTCCTATTTATGGGGGTGATGCATCTCTTGACCTTGTTGTATCGCATCCTATTCAACCAATGGTTGAAGAAGTGGTCGTTCCGATGCAATATTCAGTCGATCCCACTCTTCTCTTGGAGAGTGACAAGCCTAAGGAAGTGACATTGTCGATGCAATATTCGGTCAATCCCACTCTTCTTTTTGAGGGGGATACATCCTTCGACCATGTCCTTATCATTTCTTGTTTTTTACCTTCTTCACTAGGGAGAATTCCACTCTCTTTGAGTATGCTCCCTCCAAGTCCTAGGTTGGCTTCCTTTGATTGGAATGACCTTGTAGAGCCTCGACTTCCTTCTTCTACACCCTTCTAGATAAGGGGCATTCTTCAATATATTGTAGATAATGTAACCTATGCAAGTATTTTATCCTCCTCAACTTGGAAAGATTTGGATTTTCCCAAGATTGCGTTAGCTCTTGGTAAGTTGTTGAAATTTCACAGGAGCCCTACATAGGAGCCTTGGCCTCCCACATTATATGCTTCTTAGAACAACATCCACGAGTCTAATTTAAGCTCTTTTCCGACTCGTCTAAAAAGCGAAAAGATTGTCAAGTGATTTGTTCCTTTCACACTTGTTAAATTAGATTTTAAAGGTCGCAAGTCTTAGTTAATCTCTTTTCCAACTCGTTATAAAAAAGAGAAAATATCATCGAGTGAACTTGTCTCTTTCACACTAGTAAAACTGGTTTTGAAAAGACGCCAATTTGGCACAAGTTTATCCCTTTTTCACACCAAGTAGACTAAAAGATATAAAAAAGGAATTTTTTTTTTGGCGTTAAGCTGAGATTGCATCTCATGCCCTTTCTTGTAGTATTGAGCCTATATTCAGTTCTCTCTTTGCGTTATAAACTATTTTCCTTAGAAATTTTGCATCCTCAACCAAGCAGAGCCCTGTTTATATCCTTCGCAATTTGACACCCTATATCTAGGAGGGAACATTCCCCCGAGTGTTCATCTCCCACATGCACTTCCCTACATTGAGCATAGGTATGTTCCACTGCTGGAACTATTTTTTCTTACTTGTGACACTCATTTCGTCCTCTGTATCATAGCATTCATTTTTCTATGAAAAAACAAAAAGACGGGTGGGAAGGGAGTATTATCTTGTATCGACAACATTTGTTTCGCCTTTGAACAAAGAAAAATATTATTTGATTCCATTCACCATCATAATTTTGGGATTAGCATGGCCTTAAGAATATGAGCTCATTACAGAGTATTCTCTACCAACTGGTTTCTTCCAATCCCTATAGAGAATTTCATCGATGCCTCCTACATATCATGCTTTCATCATTGGGTCTATGCTACCAGATTCCTCCATATGCCTCATGCTCTTGCTCAAAGGAAGTCTATCAACCTATGTCGAACACTTCTTAGAACTCTTGAATTTTCATGTCATCCATAACCTTAGTTTGTCTCATAATCACATGATGTTGTAGTCCTATCATGCAACCTGGGCCTACTTTCATCATTGGTAGGTAACCTTGAACTCAGTAGTGGACATTTCATCATTGGTCATTTACTGGGTGGTTTTCCTTGTGTTCGACCGCAAGACATCTATTCAGACATTGGGATTCATGCAATGTCTTGGATGTCGTTAGCCTTATTGGTTGTTTCATCTCCTTTGTCAACAGTTTTGATCATTGGCTTCTATTTAGAGGGTCTTTTTCATGTACCACTTGCACTTGGCACATGCGAAAGATGCACAGGGTCGTTGGTTCGTGGACATGTTCTTCATTCAATTTCCACCAAATCATGAAGCTCATGCTTTGTACCTCGTTTTGATTGATGAGAGATGCCTTAATTCTCTCCTTTCAGTGGATCTCTTTCCATCGACATCAACCCATTTATTCTGGAAATGGGACCTAGAGTCTTATGAGTACCTTGAGGTTTGCAGTCATCAGTGGCAGGCTCGCTTGCCATCGACAGTTGGGAATAATCAATGTCTCTTGATCGATGGATTCTTCAGGTGTTTGACACCGAATCCTCTATTCACACTTGTAAGAATGTACTCGATGCATTGATACCTACTTTCATTATCGGTAGGTTGTCTCGCGTTTCTTAATGGTATACATCAATGATCGATAATCAAATGATGTCTCATTGTGTTCGACCTCAACTCCTTTATTCAAATGATGTAGACTTGCACCTTTGGAGGATTGTGTAGAATACTTGAAGACATCACTATGTGGCCGCAACTTTCCTGAGTTGTTGCTTCCTTTTCATTGGACCAATACCTATATGAATTCAGTGATCATGGGAGATCAAATTATAATCCATGGTATACAGATATCTTCAGATTGGTTTTGAGACTAGTTCTACTGGGCCTTGTTCATGACTATGAAAGCTATTGACATGTAACTGCATTTGTATTTACCTATTCATGGACACAGACACTTATTTGGTATATTTTTCACATGGATCTGTAGTGTAACTTTTGGCAACCATGTATGCAAAGTCAGTGAAGAATATAATGAACAATTGCGTTCTTCTAGCTGGTTCTCTACCACTCCACTTCTGGGCTATTTATAATGTATTTCAGCCATCACAGATTCTCCTCTAACCTCACACAATAGGGGGCATCTGTTAGAGCAAGATTTGCCTTACTCTATGCAATATTGCAGAGAGGGACTTATTCCATTTCCCTATGTAGACTTGTATTCCTTGTTACTAAAGTCGAGAGATACAAATACAAAATTTTCCACTTATACGCATATTGCACCCTATATAACAAGCATATACGTAGGCTGCTCCACTACAGCCCGTGTACATTAGGATTTGTGCCAAAAAATAAAAATTAAATATTGGGTTTCCATGTCACGACAGAAGATCTTTGATCCTTGGCCTTCCATATACTGGAAAAGTTCTTACTTGGAATTTCAGTTGCATTTTGAAGGCTATAAAGAGGCCAATTCCAAGCTGTGGAAAAGGATAAAGAATTCAACTTTGAGAGAAAAGTTACTCTGGAGAAATTATTTACTTCATATTGAGTCTACATCCCTTTGTCCTTTAAGTCTGAACACAATGTTTAGCCCTCAAGATCTTCCCTTATTGATGGAGAACCTCATTGTCTCCCTTATATGAGCTTACCTTTGCTGGAGGATTGAAGTGGTGGAGGCCCAGTTGCAAGGAACTTAGTTTCTCAATTCCGAACCGTGCCAACAAGGAAGTCTATAATATTTTCACTTTTGCTGATAATTTATTAATAGAAATACTCCTTTCCCATCCAATTGATATCTTGCAAATATATGAATTATTATCCATGGGCATATTTGTTATGTATATTGTTCTATCTAATGTGCTAACTTTTTATATTTCCACCATATGCTTGTTTTTTCTTGTTTGTTGAGAACTTGTTGCAGGTATATAGCGTTGGGTCAAAGTGATCAATGGTGGACATCATCGAACATCTGGACGAGGTAGGCCTCTTTCTTATATTGATTGCACATTGGTTTATATAGCATGTTGTTGGGATAGAGTTGATTTCTACATCCATTTCCATCTGTTGTGGTTCACCCTAGACATAGAGAGATTTTCCTCGTAACATATAATCAAATCAATATTTTACTAGCGGATCAACACAAGACTTCTTTTATTTTCCCTTGGGGAACCTTCACCTACCAGAAACTGCCCTTTGGTCTCAAAAATGTTGGTGTGACCTTTCAACACGCTATGTATTACTCTTTTCATGACATAAAGCACATTGTACAACCCTATCTGGACGATCTACAGGTGCATTCTACGCATCTTCAAGATCGCTCGACACATTTATGGGCCATTTTCCTACACTGTCGTTATTATCACATACGTTTGAATCCACACAAATGTGTTTTTTGTGTGGAATCTGACTGAATTCTTGGTTTTATTGTGTCTATACATGGGATTCAGGTAGACCCCTTGAAGGTTGAGGCTATTCTTAATTTACCTCCTCCTTCCATGCTACGCCAACTCCAAAGTTTGCAAGGGAAGGTAAACTTTTTACATTGATTCATTCCAAATTATGTTGATTTAATGAAAGGATTTACTCGGATCCTCAAGAAAGGTTACAATGTTGTATGGGACGATACTGCAAATAAAGCCTTTGAGGCTTTGAAACTTGCTTTAACCCATACACCACTATTGTTTCCCCCTGATTAGAGATGAGATTATTTCCTGTACTTAGCTTCTTCAGACTCTACCATTTCTATGGTTTTAGTCCAAGAGGATGATTCAAATGACAAACATGTGATATACTATTTGAGTCAGAGTCTCACGACTACCGAAACCAAATATTTACATGTAGAGAAATTGGCTTTGGCAGCTGTTCAAGCTGTTCAACGTTTTTGTCACTACATATTATTACATAGAACCACCATTATTTCCGATTGCAGCCCCATGCAACATATACTTACTCGAAAATTGTTGGGGGGGAAGTACTCTAAATGGATAGTTATTCTCCAGGAGTTTGACTTGGAGTTTGAATGTGCCAAGTCAAAGAATTCTTTGGTTTTTTTTAATTTGATATGTGACCTTCCCTCTACTGAGACATAAAATGTTGTAGAGAATTATTTACCTGACGAATGCCTCTTTCTGATCAGTTTTGATGACGTATGGTATGGAGATATTATCATCTATCTATAGAATCAAACTTTCTGTCCTGATCTTTCTAGTACAGATCGTCGTCGCATACGGTATCAAGCCCACCAATACATCATCCTTGGTGATACGCTTTACCGCCATGGTATTGATTCCATATTTCGACGAATTCTCACCTATGATGAAACTAAGAAAGATTTGAATAACTGTCACTCTGGAGCATGTGGCGGTCATATTTCTGGGTATTCCACTGCCCAAAATATCTTACGAGTAGGTTTTTTTTTTCCTTCATTGTTTAAGGATTGCATTACTGCCATACAGAAATGCCATGTTTTCCAAACTTATAACAATAAGATCTGATCTCACCTTGATCCTCTTCACCCTATAGTTTCCATTGGTTTGTTCTCTAAATGGGGCATTGACTTCATGACATGTAACCCTCACTCGGTCGGGGGCCATGGATAAATTATTGTAGCTGTGGATTATTTCACTTAGAGTCTACTGCTTGGACAATCTATGCACCCACGAATGAACTAATCAGTCTACATGGTGTATGCCTTGGTTGTGAAACCAACAATATCACAGAATACAATGCAATTATCGAATTATTGATTGAGATTGTTTCACTTGGAATCTACCATCTTGTTTTATGAATATATTCAGAGTCAGTAGTCATACAGTTGAGTAACATTTATTCCATCTAGAGTCCTACTTTTTCAAGGGTATATTTATGAATTCACCTCTTGGAACATCATTTTGATTACATTGAATATCAACACATTCCTAGATGTCTAAATACATTAACAGATGCATTGTCTAATAATGTGTTAGATAGACATTTGATACATTTATAAAATCCAATCAGATTTGTGTACATAAAGCAAGTAAGATAGTAGGAGCCTCATATTAATAACGATAAAATTTTACAAAAAAGTGTTTTTGTCCGAAGACCAAAATATCAAAAATGTGAAGCAAATGGATTCATATACAATAGAGCATCAAGGATGTTTCTCGCTATAACATGCAACTGCGCATGCTACTTTATAGAGAAGTCGACTGATGGAAGTAGACATGCCCACTATGTGGCATTGGTAATGCCTAGGAATCTCATCTATTGTGGAATTAGGGACATTCATTGTGAGACCCTCCAGATTTTGTTATATGGCCTCTAGATCAACAACAACTACTCCTGCTATGACACTTCTCTCCCCTCGCCTCTCGATAGGGGATGAAACTGGAAGGCGATAAGTTCCCACATCTGCATCATCGAAGAGCACTTGAATAGTCATCAAATAAACAACATAAACAACATTTTATTTCATAAAAAACACTATATAAACAAAATTTCCTTTTTACCTATGTCCCCCCATTGGGAACCTTCGGGAAGAGATAGGTCTAGATATCCATGAAAATCTAACCCAACGTAGGCATAATCATAGACCATGAGCATTTGAGTCCTCAACCACTCGAAGAAGACATCGTTATACTTAACAAGGTGGCCACCTCCATGTCGGGCCATGAGGTCTAACCACCTCTTCATCCTCGGATCCTGTGGGGTAGGTATACCCCAATCTACATGAAAGCATAAGACTGGGACCCTCTCTAGAAGGAAGGATACCAAAATAGACCCGTATCTAAATTATTTCAACTCACCACTTATGCACTTGGTTAGTTGTTTCTTCATACTTTTAAGGACCGCTTCACACCAGTTGAAGACTCGGGGATCCATACACTCAAATGCATATTGAAAATGGCTCTGCAGATCCATGTGAGGAGATGCACTCCCTACCATGCACGTGATAGTATAGAGGATAGTCCGCAGAGGAAAGTCTCAGACATCCCTGATAACAACTTGACCGCTATGATTTTGGGTACCCGACACACAATGTCAACTGATCTAGTGGTTCATAAGATCACCACCACCCCTACTACCTGTTAGTGTCACCCTTGATCCACGATGAGATAGTCCTATTTAGAAGTATATATCCTTGATATCTATGGTGAGTGTGTGGGAACCCACATGGAATTCTTTCTCATTCACATCCCATATGTGAACCAAGTACTCAAGTAGTCTCAGTTGGGCCCTCATGCCCTGAATCTTGAATAATTTCAACAAACCACACTACTGGAGAGCCATGACTACTCCCGGTTCATTCCTAACAAATTAATCTTCTTCTTTGTGTTCCCTACCACGCCGTTCCAACATCTTGACTGTGGAAGACCTGCCAAGGAACCATAAAAAGATATTAGAATCATAATTTTTTTCCTGGAGGGTTTTTATTGTTGGATTCATATTTTAAAAATTTTGGGCTGTGGTCGTCGCAAGCCTGTGCATTTGCACAGTGTGGTGTCACTGCACCCTAGCTTTAGGGTTGATTGCGAAGATCCTAGATCGCCGCAGTTCCCGATATAGGGAACTCGCGATGACCTCAACGCATGGGTAACCTAAAAAAATCAACCCAAAAACATATTTTTAACCAATGAAAATCAATTTTTAAACCATGCAAAGATGAAGGATATGGAGATTACCTTTTCTATGGAGACGATTCGTGAAATTATCAGTCATGCACTCCACAATCTGTAGTTGAAAATCGAGGTAAAATGGGGGTTTGGAGTAATGTTTGAGTGAAGTTATAAATGAAATAGTGAAATGTGGTTTTTGACCTACTTTATTGATTTTCATTACTTTTCATTTGTATATTATATTTTTTTTTATGCTTCATCCAAACCCTAAAGACCTAACTTCTTTATAAGTGGATGATTTTTGCAGATTGAAAGAGTCTAGAGGTGAACTGTTGGAACAAGGGTCTGCTTTTTGGTTTGTTTTTTTCACATGTACAGATCCTTTTTAGGTTTTTTCAGAAAAATCTCTGAGCAGAGTCTTGATTCTTTCTCATGCTCGTGAAACCATGAGAATGTAATCGAGTAGTCTTTTGTCATTTTTTCAAACTCGTAATGGTGACACGAAAAATGAAACCTATGGAGTATCCTTTAATCTCTTTTCATGCTCCTTAAAAATAAAAAGATTGTCGAGCGACCTTATTCTTTTCACACTCGTAAAAGTATTGGAAGAAAAGATTTGATGAGCGGTAGGTTATCACTTTTTCGTTCTCATTAAATTAATTTATGAAAAAGGAACTGATGGAGTCCTCTTTAAGTGTTTTCCAGACTCTCTAAAATTGAAAAACCCCTGAGTTTTCTCTCTTTGGACTCGTTAAACAAACATCGACAGACCCATATGGGATAAAACCACTCCTTATCTTTCATTAAACATACTCCGAGGGACTCGTCTGAAGGATGAGATTACACCAACAAGCATATGTTATCCTCCTCAATCTTGTGTAAAAATAAAGAGGTACTCACCAAAAATGGTGGGGGAGAATTGGGAAAGAAATGTGTCTCTGTATTTGTGCTAGTGGCAGTAATAGTAACTCTTGAACATGACACTCCCTTTCATCATTGTATTCGGGTTGGGAAATCCATTTGTCTCTTGTTTGACCATCCACAAATTCATATGTTGGGTCCTCCTTGAGTCAATGCTACCAAAACCATTTTCATGTCATTCATATGTTCAAGAGAAGTCCAACCTAAATAATCCTTCTCTTGAGTCAGCCATCTGCATTTATAAATCTTCTACCATGTCGGCCTTCCCTGTGTCAGTTTCAAATCACTTCATACTCTAATCTACCTCAAATATGTTACTTATTTTGTGTCATTGATGGGGTATACATCAAGGCCCTCTTGTGATGATTCTTTTCCTATCGACTTCAACTCGTTATCCAGGAACAAGACTTAGAAATCATTTAGTACCTTAGAGCTTGCATGCCTCAATGGCAGGTCTCTTCACTTTCAACAGTGGGTTCACATCATTGACTCTTGATTGGGAGATTCCATCGAGTGTTCGACTTCAACTCATTTATTCACATTCATTGGATTGTACTAGGGTACAGTTATAACCCTATAATTTATAGGATCAACTGGTGACTGAAATTTTTTATCCTTCTATTGTTTTGATTGTCAAATGATTTTTCATTCTACAAATAATTTGAGAAAAAAAAAATGAAAAAGTAGAAAGAAAAAGAAAAGAAAGAAAAAGAATAAAATAGGGCATAAAAGAAATTCAATAGAGCCCCATGCAATAACAAATATTTGGTCCATATACTTTAAGCATGGCCAAGTCCTTTAAATTGATGTTGATAGGAGTAGTGAATAAGCTTGGCTAAACTGTTTAATCTTAGCCAAGCGAATTAGGTTAGTTAGTGAATAAATTTGACCAAACTGCTTAATCTTGGTCAAATAACCCTAGGACAGAGTAATTTCTTAGTCCAACAGTTTAATCTGGGTTAAATTTCATAGGTCATTAGTTTAGAGCATAGGGTAGTTTGCTTTGTTTCAATAAAACAGGCATGATGATTGATATTGAACCATATCTTTGATGTTTTAAAGGTTTGATGTGTAACCCCATGGTGATAAAAAGAGAGAAAGCTTGGGAAAATCCACATAATGCACTTATCCTAAGTTTTGGAGAAAATATGACTTTGCACTTACAGATTAAATACAACACATAGATGAACGACTGAGGTGCTAGCGCTCAGATCTACAGTTGATAAGATTTTC
>JASDQU010588285.1:3380-31157 GCA_032191745.1 Picea mariana | reverse complement strand
AGCAGAAGGAAGAAGATAGAAGAGGTCCAACAGTTAAGCAGTGAATCAGAAGAAACTTCTTCAGAATCACATGGAGGAGGAGGTGATGATGAAGTAGATAAAGAAGAGAACAATGTAAAATAAGATCAACAGAAAAAAGGTGAAGTAACACCGCCACAAAATCCCCTTGATGACACAGAGCCATCTAACAAAAGAACGTTTTCTCCCATGAAACCCACATCATGGAAGAATTCAAAAGCTCATAATACCAAGTTGTAGACTGTGCTCACACTCGATGACTTTGTCTTCATCATCACAATTGTATCAGATGCCTCAGAAGATATTTTTTAGAGAAATGAAGCTAAGCAAGAGACCATGTATGAAAAAATTGAAGAAAAATTGCGAGGGGTACAACAGTCCCTTCACTCTAGCTGCGTAGTGCCCACTATGCCCCCACCATCAAAAGAAACAGATTTGGGAGATGAGCCTACCCAACTCTATAGACTATCCGATGTGACTGAAGCCTACCTTCGTTGCACACAAGAAGAAACAAAATAGGCCACAGTGGCCTTGAAGTAAGCACAAGAGGAAGTAATAGAGAAATGCAGGGTTGTGCAGCAGGAGAAGGCTACCCTCCAAGCAAAGTTTGAAGAGGAGAAAGTGCATATCTAGCATGAGAAAGAACAACTGCTCGTGGAGTAGGCTGGGGTAAAATAATCAGTCAACAAAGAACTTCGCTCTGTGACGAGCTTGGAGAAAAAGGAGGGAGCCCTAGTGGAGCATCAAGTAGTGTATCTTGTTGAATCCATCCAACAACTTCAAAAGAGAATAGCATATCTAGAGCTACAAACAATACCAAGTAATCCACGGGACATGCGAGACCAAAGAGAAGCCACTGTCTGGAGAGCAGTTGAGAGGATCAGAGCATTAGCTTTGGAATGTCAACAGCTTAGCAGTATAAGTGTGCAGATGTATGAGCGACTTACTGAGGACCCTGAACTAAAGACACTAGAGTCACAGCTCCATGATGAAAAGCAGCAAGTGGCCACAGTACATGCATAGTTAAAGCTCTTGTCAGCAGTGGAGAGAATGAAACAATCCCAGGAACAACAAACTAATAAAAAGCATGCTCATGCCATATAGAGCAAAGTCATGGAAGTGACTCAGAGGCTCTAGACAGTCCAGGATGCAACTTGCCAACTATTCGAAGAGATTGAAGGACGAGGAGAAGAGTTGGAACAAGTAGTCACTTCAGTCAAAAAACACTTAGAGGGACCTGTCAATGAGGCAGTTCTTCAGGAGTTTGTCAAACAAGAGGCCTTGGTGCAGTAGCAGGTCGAAGCATCTCGAGCTAGGCTCAAGGATTTTGAAGCAGAGATACCCATATCAGAGTGACTCGGGATGAGTCATAGGTGAGTGTTGGGGGCAAGTTGGCCCTTGACCAAGTTTTGGATATCCTTGATCATGTTTGACATATTTTGGGACTTCGACAGGCTGTCGAAGGCAAAGCGCAAGTCGAAGCGGAGATGGCAGGATCTCAACCCCTTTTAGGGATTTTTTGGGATTAGGGTTTATGTAACGAATATGGGGATGTCGGCCCATGGGTTTACCCATGTCTAGGACATTTTGTAATATATAAATAGAAATTTAGGCGATGTAAGTAAGTGGTGTGGTGTAATGCTAGGTGTTTAGGGCAAGTGAAGGCCAATGTGCTAAGTGCAAGTGATAGTTGTAAATGCTTTGTACATACTTTGTGAGACTTCAAGGCTAAGTGAAAGTGACTGCAAGACACTGTGTAAAGGCTTCTTGCTATAACCTAGCTTGGGGAAGGAGGATCTGGCGAGGTGCACACAGATCTCCTGTCCTATGTACAGTAGGACCTTGTGGCTCCATGCATGTAGAAGATTGAAAGAAGAAAATAAAGAGAATAACAGTTGGTGGACGTAGCCCCAGGCTAGGGGTGAACCACGTATATCTTGTGTTTTGGTTGCTTTGTGAATTATGGTTGTTTTATGGTTCATATGGTTAATGCTTAGTGAAATGATGTATGCTTAGATGAATATGATAGCTTAGTGCCTAATTAGGTGAATAAGATGCTAGATCTTATCTATGTTGATGTGTTTAGTGATTAAATGTGTTGAATCTTGTTGAATACTGTGTTGCATTGTAATTAGGGTTTATCTGCATTGTATACAAAGGTTAAGTACTAATGAATGACAACTGCTAAGTGCTTTGTTAGATTATTGTAATCACAGATCTGTGTCCCAGCTAAGGTTGCAGACACTGGAATCCTGCAATCACCCCTGCCTCTACCTCAGGTGAGACTTCATATGCTTCGCAGGTGTTGTCGAAAGGGTTGGTAGTTAGGGTTTTGTTGGTGCATTGTTGAAGTGTTGAACCCTGGGTCTGCCCTTGTGCCAACAGAAAGACAAAGTGAAGAACCTGCATCTCATTAGCCAATCATGTGAACAAGCCATATCAAAAAAAAAAAATTATTCAGAAAGCTGACCAAAATAAACTTAGCCGGAAGGACCAACGAGGTCCAAGACCCCAAGTTAATCATCAACACCTTGCCCTTAACTAAGTAAGCCTTTGATAAAAAAGTTGATTTTTAAGGCGTTGTCTTTAGAAAAATTTTAAAACATCCTTAAATATGGTGAAGATGACATGGACAACTGACTCATTGACTATTTGGTACAGAATGAATACATTGATCAGGCTCTGTGTAATATTTCTATCGATTTAAGCTAATTAGAAAATGAACTTTTCAAAATAAAAATCCGGAATGAGATCAACATCACCCCCTTGATAAGCTACATTGAAGAATGGGTTGAAAGGGAATTGAAGCAGGTCGCCGACGAAAGGAAACATGCAGTTGGCACGATTCCAGTAGTCATTGATGACAATAATAAAAATGCATCAACAAACAAATAGCAAAAGGGTTGATATGTACCATCATTGTAAGGCTATACTAATCACATCCTGCTTTGTCTATCAATCTAGTTATTCCACCTTTTTAAATAGAAATGTCTATCTAGGACTGGTACCTTCCAATTTCTTCTTTCCAGGTATTACATTCTACCGTCGCCCACTTCTTCTTTCCACAGTCCTATTTCTTGTACATATTTCTCTTATGGTCCGCAGGATCCCCAATCGTAGTCTATATGACAAACGCATTTAAATTTCCAAGAATATGTAACAAACAATATTATTTTTTGATATATTTCAAATAAAACTATTTTTTATCTCCTTTTATATTTATGTTCTCATAAATTTTTATCTTCAACTATGTTGAATGTCAAGAAATTGTGTTTATTTAATTTGAATTATCTTTTTCTCATGCATATATTTTTCTCCTACTATGCATATAACATTTTTTGTCCTGGCACATATAGAGACATACAAGCCAGATGGTCTATGGAAATTGTACTTAACTCTAACCAGTGGAAAGTATACATTGAAGAGATAAAACATTCAAGAGATAAAACATGCAAGGTAGGAACTGAAATTTCGAACATAGCAAGTCACACTACTGGAAAGAACGAAAATTTCGAGCATAGCAAGATGGATTATATAGTTTCGAAAAATAAATGGGACTCTAGAGGCCACGTGTCATTTACTGCATGGATACCACCTATGCTTCATGCTGCTTGCCACATCTCCATTGCAATTTTCCATCTACCTCCGCTACTTTTTCCCCATCCCTGTGCATTTATTCCCAATTCAACCCAACAAGGACTACACTGCCATGCAACACTTGTTAATATAAGTATTTTTTTTGTTTGAAAAAAAAGGTTAATAAATCAATTTGATGCAGTGTGATTGAGGGCAATGATGTTTCTGGATTTAATTGTTACAGTTACAATAAAAAAAAATTGGAACATATAAAGTTGTAGAATCCAATGATTTTTTTGTTTAAATAACTCAAGAGTACGAGTGTTTACGCTCTATGACCTTATGGTTAAAGAGCTCGCATAATCATGAGGCCTCTGATTTATCTAGTAGTTATGCAGAAGTCTTATTAATACTTTATGCATAAATTATTATTTTCTTTATTATAAATATAAAATATTAATACTTTATGTATAATTATTAATATTTTATGCATGGTTTATATTTTTCTGATCAGATTTTTAAATTATTAATATTTTTTTCTATAATTTCAATTTTTTAAATTATAAAACTAAATATTTTCTTTAAAGATACAATTATGGATGATGATAATGATAAAAATAAGTTAGTAAGACAAATTATAATTTATATAACTTTATGGAAATTAATAAGAAATTAGTTGATTTTGTTTATCATTTTGTTTTAATGATTAAAAAGATAAAGGGGAAACATGCTTAATTATTTTTGGTTTGGTTTGGTTTATGAAGAATTAAAAGAAAATGATAAGAAATTAATTCATCTACCTTAAATTTGAGTTTGCCTTTATGGTTAAGGATGTGTGTTTCCTCTTAAGAGGTCATAGGTTCAAATCTAGAGGGGGTATGGTATGTATGGAGGTGTTTCCTTGTCCCACAAACAAGGAGGTCTCATGCACCAAATTTGGGGGAGGTTCCTTGTCCCACAAACAAGAGGGTCTCATTTTTATTATTATTTCCTAATTCTTGTGTTTTTTAAAAGGTTTTTCGTGCTTAGTAAAATGAACATGTGGGCAGTGGATTATAACATCACTTTTTGAAGCATAGGGTCATTCTTGTTGACTTTTTGGGGATGCATCCCAAAGAGAGGATGGATGGATTAGGGTGCTTCGTAATGGCATTAAATACATCAGGTTTTATTTACATTCACTATGTAATGGCTTTCAATTCATAGGGCTTGCTTAACAATGTCCATTGTTTCCCATGGTCACATGCACTTAGCCAAGAATATTTCATTTTGATCTTCATATTAATGCAATCCTAAACTTGGACAATGTCATTGCATAAATTATCTTAGCAGAATTTGTTTTCCAAATTTAGTAAACTAAACAAGTGGAAATGGGATTATGGCATGGTTTCTAAAGGTGAGGAAGGTTCTTACAACCTTGTTGTAGTGAACTCTTCTACTTTGAAGTTATTTGACTGATGTGTTGTTATTATTTGAGGGCCTTATGGTTATAAGAATGACCTGGTTGTTTTACATGTACACTTTTGGATGATGCAATCTAAATTTTTGATTTGATTCGGTTTGGTCATTGCTTGATGTGTGTGTGTGTGTGTGAGGGGGGGGGGGGTTATTATTTGATATCCTTGTGATGATATAAGATGATTGGATTATGCTATATGATGTGATGACTCATTGTACACTATGAGTAGGTTGAAATATATCTTGATATTGATGTTATGGTATGGTATTCATAGTTTTTCAAGTGTGACAAGAAGAACCACATATGCATATGGGCTATGGATTGTGTCAAGATATGTGGATCGAGGATGGGGTCGAGATATTGATTATTGTCATGTGAATATTATTGCTTATTGTTTATTCATGATTCTTAGACATTTCTATTTGATGTGTTTTCTTGTAGAGGTGTGTAGAGATGAGAATAATCATTGACAATTAATCTTATACATGGGAAAAGGGTTGTGTGAAGAATTATGACATGAGTGCTATTGGGGAGAGGAGATCTAGGTTTCTTATTCCTACCTACTAGCACTCCTTTCTATGTAACAATTTGAAAAGAACATTTTTTTCATAGAGGTTACACATTATCGTGAGGGTAGGGTGTGAATTCGGTCACTCATGAGGATCTATTGAAGGGCATGGAATAAGGAGTTAGTCCTTATTCCTTAGTGACCATTGGTCTCTCACCATAGGTAAATGTGTAGAGTTAAATATGTCCTAACCATGACACTATCCCCCACCATGAAAAGCTTATACTTGAAGGCCTTGTAGTAACTCAATCTCACCCTTGGTATCAATATATATGCACTTAAAGAGTGTTAGTGATCATGCCTTGCTCTTCGTGCAAGGCACTTGAATATTTGTAGTGAACAATTGCCTAACGATTCATACCAAATACTCGAAGACTCTGAGTTAAATTGAACTCACACTTAATATTGACTTTGGTTTGTATATGTGTATACCTTTAGAGAAAAGTTTCTTTTAACTTGCATAATTATTTTTGCATAATGAAATGAAAAGTGCATATACAAATTGATTCCTCATTAGAGATATGCATATTTTATGAAAATGAAAAAATGAGATTACACTCACCTTGATATTTGGAAAAGTACTTAGGAGTTGAAAATAAAAGAAAGAAAGTGACTTTTAATTAGAAGCTTTATTTAAATGGGAAAATGACATTTCATGTGCATCCACTTAATTAGAAAAAAAAGGATCAAGGAAACATCCACAAGTAAAAATATGAAAGATAGTTGGAATGTGGTGAATGATATCTATTTATGTATTTTTAAAATTACTAATTGTGCATGGAGGTGACGTGTGTGGGTGAATAATATGCATTTCGTAGTAAAATAATTTAAAAAAATTCATGAGAATGGAAAGTGTCATAAGTCTCAAAGGATATATAAGAAGAGAGGGTTGGTCTTCAAAACTCATCTTTTTGCACCCTAATGTAGGATGGTTATCCTATTTTTTTAATTTTTCGTGGTGATTTGGTTGTGAGTTTGGTCTAAAATATTATGTCATTGTGTTGAAGGTGGGATACCTCATATGCTCTAGAGTAGTTGAACACTCTTGTTTCTAGTTAGTGTACTCTCTCCATACAACCCATTGCAACATGAGGGTTCCAGGGAAAGAAAAATACCCTAAGGATATGGTAGGGTGGTCAACTAACAAGCTTCTTGCAATTGACAATTTTTGGATCTTGGAGTAAAGCTTCTAAATAATTATTTCATTTAAATATTAGAGATAAATACTTGACATGAAGGACATCTACAACCATATAGGGAAAAGGTATGATAGTTTGGAAAATTCGTTTAAGTTTATGTTTATGTCCTAACATTTAGTATTTTTCCTTGAGAATCTAAGTTTATACATTTGCATATAAATTATTGTCTTGTTATGGAAGATAAAACGTATTTTTAAAGTCACTAATATGGCCTCTCCACTAGTTCAAACCTTTGTAAAAAATACTAATTCATTTGGGTAATTATTGAATTTTATGGAAAAATAAATTTTTCAGTTTTTTGTATGCACATAGAGGCACTCACATTGTTAAATAAGAATAATCATGAGTGTTATAGCAAGATTTTCCTCACCTTATGAAAATTTTCTCATAAGGCCTTGCTCCATTTCCCTATGCAGACTTGAAGTCTCTTTTTGCAAATCCCAAAGCTAAAAACATTATTTTTCCACATATACGTGCCCTACATATTGTACAACATGTGTATATGCAGGTTGTACCACTACAACCCGCGTACATCAAGATTTGTGCCCAAAATTAAAAAATGGTGTTGGGTTTCCATGTCACGTCATGAGATCCATGATCCTTGACCCTCCATATACTGGAAACGTTTCGACTCGGACCTCCAGTTCCACTTGAAGGCTATAAATGGGCCAAATGCAAGCTATGGAAAAGAGGAGATAAATTCAACTTTGAGAGCAAAGTTACTCTGGAGAAATTATTCGCTTCATATTGAGTCTGCATCCCTTTGTCCTTTAAGTCTAAACACATTGTTCAGCTCCCAAGCTCTTCCCTACTTGATTGAGAACCTCATTGTCTCTCTTATATGAGCTTGCCTTTGGTGGAGGATTGAAGTGGTGGAGGCCCAACTGGAAGGAACTTAGTTTCTCAGTTTTGAACCGTGCCGACATGAAAGTTTGTAATTCATTCACTTCCATTGATTACATTTTTATAGGAATACTCTTTTCTCATACAATTAATATATGAAAAATATTTGAATTATTATTCCATGGGCGTATTTGTTATGAATGTTGATGGATTATGCTATTGAATGTGATAAAATTATATATTATCACCATATGCTTGCATTTCTTGGTTGTTGAGTACTAGTTGCAGGTGTATTGCTTTGAGTCAAGTGCTCAACGATGGACTTCATTGAATGTCTAGACGAGGTAGGCATTTTATCTTGTCTTGCTAGATTATTTGTTTATATAGCATAATTGAGATTAGAGTTGATTTATGTAGTCATTTTCGTCTTTTGTGGTTTACCCCTAGCCATAGAGAGATTTTCCTCATAATAGAATTGGCGACCGTATTGGGGCTAGAATCTTATTTTTCAGGGTTTGGAGTGTTTTTTTCATTAGATTGCTCTCGTTTATATTTATTTCTTGTCATATGATTTATTGACATCCTCTATTCACTCTGAGTCTGATTTCCTTAGCCTAGCTATGTTTTGACACATACACGTGGGTTTTTTCTCGACATTCATGTACATACGCATGTTGTCCTTCTGCAAGAGGTGTATATACGTGCTTTTCCCTTGAACGGTCATGTACATCACTCTTTGTTGCTTGGTTGTTGGGTAGGTTTTGGTTATTTTTTAGTCTTTTTGGGTCTCTGTTATGACTATTAAGTGTCTGTGGAAGGACATGAAACCCTTTTTTGGTTGAATTTTTGGGCAATGCCTTTCACATCATCTTTTCATTTGATTGTCCTTGCATCTTGGGATGGGTGTTTTGCTTCTTGATATCCTACTTGGTTTGTCTTGTTTACACACAGTAAATTTTTTATATCAGGTTGTTGTTCAGTCCTTGCATTTTCATTCTCTTATATTGAAAATACAAAAATATTAGGCATTTTACATTGTTAGCATTTTGATCTCTTGAGTCTTTATCATTAATCTTAGTACATGTAAAGAAAGATTGCATTTTATTTAGAATTGCAGAACTGAATTGAGAATTGCATTTTGAAAATCATATCATTTATTGGGAATTGAAGTTAGGACTTTGCATTGTATTCATATTCATTTATTTTACTTGTTGAGTCATAACATCACTAGTTTCATGACCACACCTTTTTGAGTAAGCAAGGCCACTAAAAGTAACACTATAATTTAAAATTGATTAGTAATGATTTTATTTTTCTAAGGTGCACAAACTAGCTTAGGATTTTGAGCCTTGGAATAGGATTTTGTGAGTAAAATTTTCAAAGGCTATTAAATCAGCATATGTGTCTAACTAAGGGAGTGGAGAAATCCATTGTATAATCGATAATATCAGGAGGCTCCTCTTACATTGGAGTTAAGTACGAGGTCATGTGAGGTTGGTTGAAGGGATATCCCCTCGATACCTTCTTAGCGTCATATATATTTCTGGGGATCTATTCGTATATGGGGATCTTGCTATTAACCTTACCTCTGTGAGAGGCGGTGCTTTCAAGGTTTTGGGATCTGATACCTTGCCCATACGATGGACCTGACTTACGACTGTTCACATGTGCATCAATTATATCGTGGTTTCTTAGTTGCTTGACTTAGGTACCACATAGGTTACTTGCAGGGGTTATTCTACAGGTACCCTGGGTAAGTTAAGGGACGTACAACACACAACCTTTATGGACAATTACCTCTCCAGGGGGTTCTGACTGATTGGTTGTTAAGACCACGAGGGCCCTTATAACTGATTCTTATACCTCCGATATTTAGCAGAGGAATCTCATTTCCCTCTTGGGTGAGGCATACCTACTTTAGAGAGGGAGGCCCCTTTCATCCACTTTATCCTGTTTGTGTGCATATTGGTTGTTTTTATAACCCTCATCAAAACATTCCTACTGGAATCATGCCCAACCAACCCCTTATGAATTAGTTTGGAGGAGGGTCTTACAATCTCGAACAGGGCCATGGTGCTTACTAGAACCCTGGATGGGCTACGATTCCCCAACCACAATCTTTCCAGGGAGCTTGGGGCTAGATGCCGCAACCCTGTCTCCCTTTTCTGGCCACACTCAATCTGCCAGACTTGTCTAAGTTAATGAATGATCTTATGTGTCATGATTCAACTTGGTCCCCCATTCCCACCAACCTTCCTTCGAATATTCCAAAATTCAAAGGCAAGAATGGTGAAGATCCTGGTGATCATGTTACTACTTTTCACATGTGGTGCTCTTTGAATTCTCTTAACAACGATTCTATTTAGTTAATATTGTTTCAATGCACCCTCATGGGGGTTTCCACGAAATGGTATATCTAGCTACCTAGGGAGGAGTATGGAACCTTTAGTCATATGGTCTATGTCTTCCTCAACCACTTCCAATTGTCAATTTGTTACAATGTTGGCTTAGAACTTATGTCGACCTTACACCAGGACAAAGCCACTCATATCTCGGATCACATCTAGGAGTGGCATAGATGGAACAGGTTGTTCAAGACCTGCATACCCCCATAATTCATGATAGAGTGGTTCCTTAAGTCTCTATAGCCTTATATTTCGAAGTATGTTTCTACATTCAGGGTTACATCTGAGGAAGAAGCAATTTTCAAAGCCCAACAATTAGACCTTATATATGCTCAGTCTGGGATGTTATACGAGATTCTTCCAGATGCTATGAGATACGATATTCTTCCAGATGCACCGAGGTCAAACTATGACCCTAGACAAAATCCTGGGCCTCATGCCGATGGCATTGTAGGCTCCGTCAATGTGAAATCTGCAGACTCGGTGACAACCCATTTGAAAGAGTTGTCTCTAAACCAGTTTGTAATAGGGCTAAATTCATTTGTGCCTCCAATCCCACTCAGTCAAAAGATGTACATTTTGTGCAATAGTCAACCACCCTAAATGGTAACTAGAAACCAGAAGGGAATAAGAAGAAAGGACATAATAATAATCGTAAGGGTGGGAAAAATAATAAACCCGAGGACAATGGTAATAATGAGAAGATGAATAATAATGTTGGTGAGGGAAAGAAAGAAAGGTGGAAGGTGAAATTTCCCTGTAAGCTTTGTACAGATGATCAACTTACTCATTTATGCCCCAAACTTGCGGATTCTAAGAGGATTTTATCTATACCACCCGCCATACTGACTAATCCTTTTCCACATAACCAACACATGGCCTTGAGCTCCTCGAATGCCAGAAATGTGGTGAGTGGGATTCAAAACCCACGGACGCAAGACGATTATCGTTTATGCATCAATATGGTTAAATATGAGGTTAATGTAGCCACTCGATCTCGTGATTACAGTTCTCCACAGACTGTACCTAGTATAGAGTCTCCCCCTCCTCTAGAGACGCACTTATATATAGAAAATCCAGAGCCATGGCCTCATATTCTGAAAGGAGTACTCAAGCATTCTATCAATCCTAATGCTAGAGCCGCCCATAGTTACTCTATTGCTGAGGACCTGAGTCAAACCCCTTGTGCGATGTTGGCTCTGTAGGTACTTCGGATGTGTCCTTCACAGATGCATGCCTTGCTCTCTATGTTAGGAGCTCTAGATCCTTGTGGCTCGAAAGTTATCAAGTTTTACGTCAAATATGTGAAGCCTCTCTTGCCTTACCGTGTGGCATTCCAAATCCACACGGGTTACTCGAAGTATGCCATCAAGCATACTGTTGTTGATTAAGGTACTGCAACATGTGTGATGTCCCTAGATTTTTGGAAATACCTTGGCTCTCCGACCCTTTCACAGTCTCCAACCATGTTGACTTCTTTTGATGGTCATTCCTTCCGCGTTCATGGTATTCTTCCTACCTTTATGGTTCATTTGGGTGGGAAGAAAGTACAGGTGGATGTCAAGTTGGTTGATGCACCCTTCGATTATAACTTGTTACTAGGACACAATTGGAATTACGTTATGACTGCAATCATATCATCCATATTCCGTACGCTTTGTTTTCCTCACGATGGGAAGATTGTGATGATCGACCAATTGTCCTTTATGTATGTTGGCCCTAATGCATCTGTTGGACCGTCGATCCCCATGATCAATAATTCTTAGCTGACAACCGAGAATATCAGTGTCAAAATGTATTCATCCCTTATGGGTACCTTCAACTTCATGGCACTGGTTCACCATACTTACACCATGTCCAGTAGGCCCATTTCATCAAAGAGGTCGTTTCCTTTCCACACTTCCTATTTTAATGATCCTTGGACCCTACCTTCCTTGATGACATCTTTTTAAGGTCAGTCATATTCTAGAATGGCCATGCCATGATCAACAACAGAGATTGTGTATCAAATTGTTCTTGACTCTTTCATCAATCCAGATCCTATTACCTCACAAAAGAACGAGGAGGATCATGTCCTGAAGCCTATGTGGGCCACTTTGTCATCTTGTTCACATGACTTCCTTGATGAGACATTTACTTCATATGAAGATATCATCGAGGCCATGAATGGTTATAACAAACCTTGGAATGATATCCATCATTGCTCTTATTTTCTCCTAGATCTTTCTAGAATCGAACAAGATGACTTTAGATCTACTTTGAGCAAGATATTTGGTCATGTCGTAGTTCCACTTGATACAAATGAAATTTATGCCGAAGGAAAAATGGAGAGTATCTCCCCTACCGTCACGATCAATATCTCTCATATCCTTAACAAAATTGAAAATGTATACATCGGTGCAGATTTTTAGCTAGAAAAAAACTTGATCTACACCGAAGTCTTCAAGAAATTTCGAGATGTACTCACCTGGTCATATGCAGATATGCCAGGAATCAACCCTCGAATTGTCGAACATGAGATTAAAACTTACCCAAATGCTAAGCCTGTTCGACAACATCTTAGAGATGTTAATCCCCAAAAGGCCCCTACTATTAAGGCGGAGGTGGAAAAACTGTTTAGTGCTGGCTTTATCTACTAAGTTCCCATGAATGAATGGGTATCCAATCCCATTCTTGTGAATAAAAAGAAAGGAACCATCTGCGTATGCATGGATTTTCATGACTTGAACAAGGCCTGTCCTAAAGACAACTTCCCGACACCCTTCAACGATCAGATTCTCAACAAGTGTGTGAGAAGAGAAGTTTTTTTGTTCATCGAAGGATTTTCAGGGTATAACCAAATTCAAATTAAATCCAAGGACCAACATAAGATGAAATTTATTTTCCCTTGGGTTACTTTCACATATCAGAAGATGTCTTTCGGCCTTAAAAATGTCAAAGCAACCTTCCAACATGCTATGACCTTCGCGTTTCACGATCTCAAGAATATAGTCGAAGCCTATCTTGATGATCTTGTTGCTCACTCCCACAATATAGTGGATCACCCTAAACACCCTCGGCTAGTATTTGAAAGATGTCACCATTATCACATCCATTTGAAACCTCATAAATGCATCTTTTGCATTAGGTAAATTCGTCTTCTAGGATTTTTAGTCTCTAAGACTGGGATCATGGTAGATCCATTAAAGGTTGAGGCAATACTTCGATTTCCTACCCCGCACACTATTTGCCAACTGCAAGGTTTACATGGGAAAGCTAACTTTTTACAATGGTTTATAGTGAACTATGCCAATATTACTAAGGGCTTCATGCATCTCTTGAAGAAGTACACTCCTTTTATTTGGGATGAGCGAGGCCAGGAATCCTTCAATGCTTTGAACAAATCCCTGGTATCGACGCCTCTACTGAAGTCCTTAGACTACAGTAGATATTACTTGCTTTAGCTCATCGCGTCCAAAGAGATAATTGGTATGGTGTTGGTTCAGGAGGATGATGAGCTCCATAAGCACGTCACTATATTAGTAAAAATTTAGTCGGCCATGAATTCAAATATTCTCATGTTGAAAAGATAGCTTTGGCTATCGTTCACACAGTCCAACGGTTACGGCATTATATATTTCTTTGCAAAACTGTTGTGGTTGTCGATGTCAATCCATTTCAATACATCCTTCTCATGAGTATCATAGGGGAAAGTACAATAAATGGATTTTCATCCTACAAGAGTTCAATCTCGATTTCACTTCTGCGAAATCCAATAAATCACTAGTGTTTGCAGATTTAATATACAAATTCCCATGATCACATGAGGATGTTATTCATGTTGATTCAATTACAGATGAATACATTTTCCTTGTCTTGTTGTTAGACCCTTGGTATGGAGACATTTTCCTCCATATTCAAACTTTGAAGTTCCCTTAGAATCTCTCGTGAGATGACCGACGACATGTACGATACCAAGCTAAGAACTATCTTATTGTCAGAAACACTCTGTATCATCGAGGAGTAGACAATATCTTGCGTCATTGTTTAACTCATGAAGAATTTGAGTATGTTCTAAATGACTGCCACAGTGGGGCTTGTGGTGGTCATCTATATAGGATAGCGATGACCCAAAAAAAAATTTGATTCCGTTATTTTTGGCCATCTATATTTAAATATTGCGTTGAAGTGATTAAGAAGTGTAATGCCTACCAGGTGTTCACTCAGAAAATTCACTCGCATCCAACCCCTCTCCATCAAGTCATTACTATCGGTCCCTTCACCAAGTAGGGGGTGGAATTTTGGATTAACCCTTCTTCAGTTGGGGGGAATGAGTACATTATCATGGTCATAGAATACTTACTAAGTGGGTTGAGGCCATGCCTACAGTTAAATCTAACGGGAAGATTTTTTCCTTCTTCGTATTCAATCAAATTATAGCCAGGTTCGAAATCCCGAGTGAGATTGTCACCGATCATGGCAGTCACTTTCAGAATGAAATGATTGAAGAACTAGCATCTAAACTGGGGTTTAAGCATGGTCATTCTTCCCCTTACTACCCATAGGAAAATGGACAAGTAGAGGCCATGAACAAATCTCCAGGGATGATTTTAAGGATGGAAATTTATATTAAAATGTAGAAATGTGGGCTAATATTACTAGTCTTTAATATGGAAAATGTAAAATATTTGGTGATAGTTTTGTAAAAATATTCAAATTTCTAAGGATTTTATATAGTTTCTATAAATTTTTGGCAATTTGTAAGGTAAAACAGTTTTATTCTATTGAATTTGGGCGAATCATTTTTAGAAAAAATGGAAATTGGCGAATCGTTTTTTGGGAAAACCATGGAAAATTAGCCCATTTGCAAAATTTAGCCCCTAAAATCATCTATGCAAATCTCTCAAGACCATTTTGCAGAAAACTGTCAGCCAGAGCAAATATGACTAGCATATCATGCTATATCCCGCACTTTGGGCATAACAAAACTCGGTCAAGACTGACACTGATTTTTCTTCGTTCCAGTTTGTACATGGTGTGGAGTCGATATTACCTATTGAATGTGAAATACCTTCTCTTAGATTGGCAGTTGCGCTTCTACCTGACACTTTCGATCTCAAACGATGCCTCGTACACCTAGAGAGTCTATATGAGCAGCGTCAAGATGCCTCTACGACTATCAAAGCGAATAAAATACATATCAAGGTCTAGTACGATAAGTCTGTCTGTCCTTGGTTGTACAATGAGGGTGAATTGATCATTCTATATGATCAAGCCAAAGAACCACTCGGGGCAGGTAATTTCAAACCCATATGGCACAGTCCCTATATCATGTGACGTTGTTGGCATAGGGGCAGACCCAGGGTTCAATGCTTAACAATGCACCAACAAAACTCCGACTACCGGCCTTTTTGGTAACACCTACAAGCAGACGAAGTCTCACCCGAGGTAGAAGCAAGGGGGTTACAATACGTAGGTGTCTGTAACTAGGCTGGGACACAAATCTGTGATAATAACACTTTGCAGAGTATTCTGTTAATGCTTAGGAAGTGACATACATTAGTTTACTAACCCTATTAACTCCACAAAACATAAACATATATCAGTGTAGTAACAACAAATGACAATCTTCCCTGAGTATTTAGCACTTAGAATCTAGATCTAGCATTCATTTACCCTTAACACAAGTAAATAACTGAAGCAACAAAATATCTATCTATTATACATAATATCCAAAGCACTAAGAAGATTCATATCATAAATAACATTTCACAAAGAAAACGATAAGACACCAGCTATATGTGGTTCACCCCAGTGTGGGGCTACGTCCACCAACTGCTTCACCTCTTTATTATTCGTCAATCTCTTACATTCAACTAATCATGTGCATTAAGACACATAGTCGAGCTTCGCACTAGACAGAAGATATGTGCACTGAGCCCCAGATCCTCCTTCCAAAACTAGGTCAAGGCACAAAGCCAACTCTCTATCAAGCACAAATCCCTAACACACATACATTCACTTGCACAAATAAGCTCAAACTACTTGCACTTAGATTTCTTGCTACTACTTTCACTTAGCTTTCTTTTCTACTTCTACGATACATTCTTCTTTATTTATACTTTTACAAGCCTTACAATAAGGCCTAAACATGGGAAAATCCCATGGGATGACATCCCATAAACCCATTACAAAAACCCCAGAGAACCCCTTACTGGGTCCACATATCCCTCAAAAATGGGTGAGATCTGTGATCTCCATTCCACCTCGCTGATCCATCTTCGACCATCGTGTTGAAGTAAAAAAGTGGGCCAAATCTGACCAAATCTTCCCCAAAACTTGGTTGAGGGCCAATGGGTCCCCAACACTCACCTGTGACTCGTCCCAAGTCACTCAGATGCTGACAATGCTGCTTCGAAGGCCTCGATATTAAATTGAGCTACCTCGACTTGCTTCTTTGTCTGAGCCTCCTACTCAGCGAGCTCCTGGATCATCTACTCTATAACAAGCCCTTCCAGGCATTGTTCTACTACTGCAATCATTTGATCCAATTGTGATCCCTATCCATCAATATCCTCTAAGACCTTGCAGGGTTCATCCTGCACAAATTGTAGCTTCTGCATGACTTCCATTACCTTACCCTAGAGGGCAATGATCTATTGTTGTACTACAAGTTTCTCCTGGGATCTCTTCATTCTTTCAACCGTGGTGAGTAGCATCATCTGTGCCTACATTGAAAATGATTGTTATTGTGCCTCTTGTATCTGTGCTTCCATCTTCCTCAGCTCTGGATCCTCGGTGAGGCATTCATATTTCTAGGCGCTCTTGTCACTTAACTTCTTACATTCTGAAGCAAGGGATATTATGCTTGCAATTGTGTTATGAGTGGTCTCCTCCCTCTGGTCATGCACCTCCTATGGGGTGCTCAGTGTCATGCATGGAAATGATTTGATGAAAACCTTTAACTGTTGATAGTACCCATGAAACAAGACATTGGACTGCCACTTCTTCGTCATGTCATTGGTATACCACAAGGTTGAAAATCGAGTGGCCAACGGCTCGGTAGATTCGATATATGGGAAGGTGGATCCTTCAGGCATTTTCCAAGTGACAAATGTGATCAAAATGATCAGTCAACTGTAATGGAATTCATATCCCAAATCCTGGGCTTCACGACAATCCTTATCTAGGTCATTGAAGAGATAGTTCACCCAGTTCATCTGCATGCCCTCCACACATTTTCCTACGAGGTCCACCATGAACCCAGTGAACTATGTGGGGCGGTTCTTCCTTACCAGCTTGCCAGCTAGGAGTTGGAAAGAAAGGCACACTATGCCATCCTGTATAGAGGATAACTTGTAACCTCTCTTTCCTTTCTCGACTTCTCCATAAGATTATTTGATGTGCTATGTCAGGGAACAGTTTGAGGCTTTCCATAGATAAAACTGTTGAGGTTCAGGGCCCTTCACACTCAATCCTATGATCCGGTGGATCAGCATCGGATCCATAGTAATCCTTCCATTGAGCCACAACTATCCACCATGATAGCATGACACGATGAGTTTAATGCAAGCATTAACCTCCTGGTGGTAGCCAAAATGTAGGATCTTCATCACATTCAGCACAGTGGACAACGCCAACCCATTAATCCATGGTTGTGAGATGAGGCAAGGCTTCTTCCTAGTTTTCTTCTTGAGGTAGCGGTGTGGCGCCAACATGGCATAGTTATTTCGGTCTCCCAAGTTGAAGTCATTGTTCTTCAATAGAGGGATCTATCCTAACTGGCTCCTAAATATGCGTATTCCTTTCGGAGTGTACGCAGTAAAAACAAAGTACTCAAATTCCCGAGGGATGTTTTTGTGGTTAACAGTGCCATCCAAAGGTGGAATATATTTGGGTAGGATCAATGGGATCTGCTTCGCATTAGCCAGATCAGCGCAACGCTTACTTCGATGCTCAATCACAGGGTTGACATAGCCAGAACATTGTCTGGTCGAAGGGGAAGTCTGCAGTCCCCTAGTCGATGANGTACTCAAATTCCCGAGGGATGTTTTTGTGGTTAACAGTGCCATCCAAAGGTGGAATATATTTGGGTAGGATCAATGGGATCTGCTTCGCATTAGCCAGATCAGCGCAACGCTTACTTCGATGCTCAATCACAGGGTTGACATAGCCAGAACGTTGTCTGGTCGAAGGGGAAGTCTGCAGTCCCCTAGTCGATGACACCTAGACACCTTCGGACATCATTTTATTGGCCATTAGATTCTTAAGGAATTCCTCAACAGACTTCTCCAATTCACTAGGTTTGGCCGACATTCTAGTTTTTAACAAACAGGCGGGGTAAGAAAATGGACAGGCGGGGTAGACAAACGGACAGGCGTTGTCTAGTTTCAGATAACACAGCTCGACATTTGTACAATTATCTATTTATCTTAGTCAATCACGGGTAGAAAAAAGTGGTCCTAGCATGACAACGAACTAGTTRAATAAGCATGGCTTCATAACATATCTTCCAACGGCCAAGAAATGATTCCATCATTGTGAATCTGTCTGTTATGGCACAGTCTCAATGTCTAAAAAAGGTCCATCATCCCAAAAATTTGTTTTCTAACCGTTCCAGAGCATCATTCCAATGAYCGAGGTGCCTGAGATGATCATATAACTTCACCAGGGCAAAGTCCAATTCTACACAGTCCTTTTGTCCCAGTGAGGTTCAAATCCAAGGAACCTGCCTCCTGCAAGGTTCCAGTTTGCGAAGTCTTCCATCTTGTATCTATAGCTTCTTTTATCTTTTCTATCTTATCTTTCTTTTTATTAAGCTTCTTTTCCTTCTTTCTTGTTATTTGAGTCTCTTTAACTGTTTTGGGAATCCTCTTTCCATTTTTATTCTTATCTTCCCCTAGCGTAGTGGCTTCGCTTTGTTGAGGTGCCTTCAAAGATTCTGAATCTAATATCCCTTTTCTTAACATTTCCGGAGTGGGAATACTTCTTTCTTTCATCGATAGGTTCTTCAAGCCTTATTGCATTCTTTCAACCTTGACAACTAACTCTCTTTCTTTCTGTCCCTCCCATGTTATTGCTTTGTTCTATTGCTTCGACTTGTCCTCCCGTTATTCTATTAGTCAGTCTATTTTCTTATCTATGAAATCCCTTAATTCTCGCTTTTTCTTTTTTGTAGCTTCCTCTTCTTCTTTCCTTCTGATATGATCTTTCTCAACCCAAGCCTTTCCTAACAAAAGTGGGAATGGGGTGTTGTCCCCTACAAACTTAATGACTTCAAATTCTTCTTCAGTCAATGTTCCATGAATAATAATAGGTACATTAGTAACACTTCCACATAAGGTTATCATCTTTCCCTTAAACAAGTCTATCCTTCCCAATGAAGGTACCATAGTAGGCTTTCCCAAAATTTCCCAAGTTTCTTCTGTCATAATATTCACTTGTGTTTCTTCATCCAAGTCACATTCTATGTTGAAGTCTTATATTCTTGTATTTATGTGTTGTTTTACTTTCAGGATCTCTGGTAAACTGACATCCTTCTGAACATCCATTGTTTCTTTCAACTATAATAACATAGTCTGAAATTTATCTCACCTTTTCTCTTTATGACTTCCTAACATGCCCTTAGTCTCTTGAATTTCTTCATAGTTTTCTTGTCTTATGTTCATCCTTTTGTCTTTAGCAATCATCCTTGGACAATCCTCAACCTCATGACCAAAAATCTTACAACAAAGACAAATAGGACCTGCCCCAGGGCATTCCTTAGCAAGATGTTCGGGTCTTCTACAGTTATAACACAAAGTTAATCCTCTTTCTATTTTAAATGTTCCCCAACCTCTTATGTACTATGCACTTCCCCTAGGATCATAGTGTTGGACCTGCAATCTGCAAAAAACAATTCTAGGTTCCTTCATCCACTTATTAGTCCAAAAAATATTTCTATGCATAGGAATAACATATCTTTCTTCATTTCCATTAAGTTTACTCAAATCAACTCTTTCTTTCAAATGTGCCCTAGCCTTCAGACTAGGACAGAACCTATTAAGCATACTTGAGTTCATGATTTCAAAACAAAACAAAAAATTCACTTATCTTTCTCTTACCAAAGAACAAAGCTTGCCTCTTTTAGAATCTTACCTCTTTTCTTCAGAATAACTTACTTTCTTAGCAAAAATACTCACAAATCAAGTAGAGTACAACACACTTCAACAGGATAGCTATGCACAGAGCTTCTCTCTTTCCTTACTTCAGTTCCCAGCAATCACAGTTTTGGGTCCCGACATCGGAACCATTTGTTGGCATAGGGGTAGACCTAGGGTTCAACGCTTAACAATGCACCAAAAAAACCCTGACTACCATCCCTTTCTGCAACACATGTAAACAGGATAAGTCTCAACCGAGGTATAAGCAAGGGGGGTTACATGACACAGGTGTCTATAACCAGGTTGGGACACAGATATGTGATAATAACACTTCACAGAGTATTATGTTGATTCTTAGGAAGTGACATGCATTAGTTTACTAACCCTATTAAATATGTAGAACATAAAGATAGAGCGGCGCAATAACAACAAATGAAAATATACCCTGAGTATTTAGCACTTAGAATCTATATCTAGCATTCATTTAACCTTAACATAAGTAAAGAACTGAAGCAACAAAATATCTATCTATTATACATCATATCCAAAGCACTAAGCAGATTCATATCAGAAATAACATTGCACAAAGAAAACCATAAGACACCATATATACGTGGTTCACCCCAGTGTGGGGCTACGTCCACCAACCACTTCGCCTCTTTATTATTCGTCAATCTCTTACATTCAACTACTCCTGTGCACTAAGCCACGGAGTCGAGCTTCACACCAGACAAGAGATCTACACATTGAGCCCCAGATCCTGCTTCTAAAACTAGGTCAAGGCACAGAGCTAACTCTCTATCGAACACAAATCCCTAACACACATACATTCGCTTGCACAAATCATCTCAAACTACTTTCACTTACCTTTCTTGCTACTACTTGCACTTATCTTTCTTTTCTACTTCTACAATACATTCTTCTTTATTTATACTTTTACAACCCTTACAATAGGGCCTAAACATGGGAAAATCCCATGGGCTGACATCCCATAAACACATTACAAAAACCCTAGAGAACCCCTTACTGGGTCCACGTATCCCTTAAAAATGGGTGAGATCCGCGATCTCCACTCTTCCTGGGTGCTCCATATTCAACCATCATGTCGAAGTCCAAAAGTGGGCCAAATCTGACCAAAGTTTCCCCAAAAATTTGTCAAGGGCCAACATATGTGTCTGAGAAAAAGAAGCCTATGAATTAAAACATTATGAAGGGAACATGTTGGTTGAGCCAAAGAATGGGCTCTATTTGAAAAGATATTACGCTTGAGCCCTAATTTTGGGCGTAACTCTTTGTATACTAATGTAATTTAGTGTATACATATTTCCCCTTTATTTTCATCTTTAGCTTGCTTATCGAGTTTTCCCCTTGGTTGCTATATGTCAATGGAGCCTTCAGTCTACTTAGGATTCGTAGACGGGGCCAATCGTCATACATGGAACTTGGCTTCCACCGCTTGGGATGTTTACTCACCCGAGGGTCTACTGGTGTCTTCAGGTGGCATATGCCTAGGGCCATCCATGAATAATGTGGCCAAATATAACGTTGTTATAGAAATTTTGTGTGATGCCATTTCACATGGTATTCACTCTTTGGAGGTTCAAATAGACTCCCAGTTAGTAGTATGTCAATTGAATGACAGTTACCATGTGCGTGACCCTAATTTACTCTAATGATTCCTATGGGTACGAATTTTGGGACGACGGTTTGATTTTATTACTTATCATCACATACCTAGGAGCTCTAATTATATATCTGATGCATAAGCTATTTTTTTTTTAGATTGGCATTTGTCACATAACAAAATCAAAGAGAACATTCTCATCAATGTACACATTGTAAGATAAGTAAAGCCGAAGAACCATGTTTTTTAATATATTTCAAAAAATATTATGTTTATGGTACAAAATTGGGGCTAATACCCTCAATATACACATACAACCGATCATACAATGGTCATGAAAGCTACACCTGTGGCATCATATGAGTGTCATGATAGAAAAATACGACATTTGCGAGATGCCAAAAGAGTCATACCCAAGAACGGGGCACACCCACCACCTATCGCTGCATAGCCTTCAAAAGATCCTCCACATGAACCATCAGAATCCTTTGTGTCAAACGAGACAGGTTTCCCTGCACATTTTGAAGGATTCTCTCTATGTCCCTTCCAACTTCATCATCTCCCCGGTGCCTCCGACGATGTCCTAGAAGTCCCTTCGTTCATCATGGACCTATGTCTACGTCACATACATGTCTAGTTAGTACTTAACATCATTCAAAAATATTTTTGTTTTCATATACAAAAATACAAAAATACAAAAAAAATGAAATATTTAAAAAAAATCCACATACCTATGTCTTCGTAGGCGGTCCCTGGTGGTAATGGAATATCAGGATCCCCTCTGAATTCAATCCCTTCATAAGGGTATTCATTCAGAGCTATGACATGTTGTCTCCACCAGAAGAAGAATTCATCGTCGTAGGGTGTTGGCACCCTACCTCTCCCCTGTTGCCTCATCACCTCGGTCCACCATTCCATGGTTGGATCATGAGGTCCACGCAGAATGATCTCAACTCTAGGTCCCAAGCCTAGAACCCGCTTGAAGAAAAAGCTACACAAGATAGAAGTGAACCCTAAGTTCCTTTTACTACCATGTTTTCATTCTGTCAGCTGGCTCTTCATGTTGGATGACAGTGAGGTTCACCAATCATACACCGTGGGTCTCAAACACTCCACTGAGAATAACATAAGCGGCCTCAATGCTTGGTGTAAAGAGGTCGATCCTTTGATCCATGTCAAAATGAGGACAACAATATTGAGGCTAAGATTGTTTATCGCTCTAATGGGGATTTGACTCCTGACCTTCTAGGTCCCTGCAATGCAATGAGTGTCTTTGTATTCCTCAATTTTCATACCAATCCTAGCTCCCCGGGATTTGAGGTTGACCACCTCACCCCAACATGATAATCCCGTCAAGAAATAAATGTCCTCGAATTCAATTCTTAATGTTTTTCCATAAAATTTGAAGCTCTCACTATCTGGATCCCAGTAATCCATGAGAAACTATATCAATCTCACTTGGGCTATCTTGCCTTTGAGATCCCAAAAATTATATAGCTTGGAACTTTTCAAGGCCATTTGGGCCCCTGGATCTCTCTCCACTACAACATCTACCTCCTCACGTTCTCTTTCCCTCCACTCTAGCACCATGCTGCAAGAGACAAACCCTTTTTTTGAGTTAGCAACCACTAAAAGACATTTTTTACGGACATATACACGGGCTATAGTGTTCACAATCACGTATAGGTGTAACATCCCCAACATCCAACTGGGCTATGCCACATAAAAAATTTCAAACTATATGCAAATTAAAACATATACACATAGAAACTCTCATATAACTTTATATATAAAACTTAAAACAGACAAATAAATTCTATAAATATACAGAGTCATACAAAAATAACAGTTAACATATACATATAGCATAGACATGAAATACCCATAAATATAAAGACTTGTATAAACCACACACAGGAAAAACCCATAAAAATAAACACATAAATAATAATGCAACATATGAATTAACACACAATTGACACTTATCTTGGTAATAATATGACCAACTATGTGCAGACCTTCCACGAACCTTCTAGCCTTACACCACACTGCTCATCACTCTAAGCAGTGGGTCACCCCCGAGCTGGGACTAATATCCACCCGAGTAAATGGACTCCTATCCAGTATGATGCATCTTAGACAACAGGAAAGACTCCATCACAGGTGCCCACTCAAACTAACATCCTATAGTCCCTCATTCCCCACATGCTTGTCCCACCCCAAGAAGGGTGCCCCTTCTYTGCACAATAGTCCCTTGACTACCCCACTTCCTTTTCGGGCTTCAACAACAAGCTGCACAAGAAGTCTCATAACCCTGTAGTTTTAGTTTATCACCTTCGAGAATCAATTTCACAACAATTCTCTCACCTAGAGATATTTCTCACAGGCCTGAAAACCCGCCTCTTCAATATCCCACGGGCCTCACAATCCACTTCTTCAGTACAGCTCCTGAGATAACCATGTACAGATACAGGTATGGTATGGATACAGGTACAATGATAGTAACATAAAGGTACAAAGGACAGTTTAATGAGAGAGTGAATGATCATGGAATGAATGAATGGATGGGAAAATGAACTAAGTCCAAACTATAAGTATGCATGTTCCCAACTTGACACTTGTCATTTTGAGAGCTACTTTGGCCCACTTGTCCCCATATTTAGAACTTAGGATAAAATGATTATCCATACTTTATACTTTAAGGAATATTAATATAATAATCATTTTTGGTTTAATCTCACTAGCTTATCCCTTTTACTTAACTTTTAGGCCCCCCTTTCCCTAACTAGTGGAGTTTAGTCCCCCATAATCTTTTATCGTGGTCGGTCTACATGTAGTGATGTATTATATTAATGATATGAGTATTTACATATACAAAAATAGGCTCACTGGCCTTTAGCATCTAGGTTGTCTATCATAATTCAACACATAAGCCTCCTAACTTATAATAACTAGCTCACCAACCTATTAAACACAACATATACACAAAGGATCCCTAGCCCCAAAATGGATGATGCAGGAGTAAAAAAAATATTTGAAAATGAAACCTGCAAGATGGTTCGAGAAGCAATGGTGTTGCTGAAGGGAGTTTGGTTTGGAACTTTGTATAAGCTACAAGGAAGAACTATTAGTGATGGGTGTAATAGTTCCATTGTTCCTGATATTGGACTTGAATAAGAAAGAACTCCTACATTCTCTAGAGAAAATGTTATGTTGTGGCGTCAAAGATTGGGGCATGTCAGAGAAAAGGGTCTTTGAATACTACATGGTAAAGGTATGGTTGAAGGTATGTCTAATTGATCTCTCGATTTTGATTTCTGTGAACATTGTCTATATGGGAAGCAGATTAGGGTAAGATTCCCCTCTGGTGCAATGAGGGCAGAAGGAATTTTACAGCTAGTTCACAATGATGTTTTTGGACCTTTGTCGGTCCCATCATTGGGAAAATATGTGTACTATGTCTCATTTATAGATGAGTTCTCCATTAATACTTGGATATATTTCCTCAAGAAGAAATTCGAAGTATTTGAAAGGTTTAAAGATTTTAAGGTTCTTGTTGAGAATCAAACAAAGAAAAGAATTAAGGTGATGAGGACAAATAATGGAGGAGAGTTCTGCGGGAATGAATTTGAAGAATTCTATAAGAAGTGCGGTATAGCAAGGTAGAAGAATAGTCTATATTCACCTCAGCAGAATGGAGTTTTAGAAAGGATGAATAGGACTTTGATGTAAAAAGTAAGGTGCATGCTCAATGGTCTCAGGTTAGGGCAAGAATTTTGGGCAGAGGTGGTGGGTATTGCATGTTACATGGTCAACAGATCACCCTCATCAACACTGGATGACAAGACTCCACAATAGGTATGGACTAGTAAGAAACCTTCTCTCACACATCTCAAGGTATTTGGTTGTGATGCATATGTTCATATTCCAAAGGAAAACATGAGTAAGCTAGATCATAAGGCTGAAAATTTTATCTTTGTTGGATATAAAGATGGTCTCAAAGGTTATAACCTTTGGAACCCATAAACTAAGAAGGTAGTGTATAGTCGAGATCTGGTATTTAGAGAAATGAAGGATGTTATTAAACAGGAAGTCCTACCAAGCAAGGAAGAACCAGAGAAAATAGAGATTGATTTAAAGGATTATGAATCAGACTCTACAGAAGAACATGAATCAGAAGAAGAATATCCTCATACTCCAGTATTGAGGAGGTCGTTTCGAGAAAAAAATCTACCGGAAAGGTATACTCCATCTGATTTCCGTTCAAATTTTTCTTTGTCTATTATGGATGATGATCCTAGAACTGTCAGGGAGGCAGTGGATTTAGAGGATGGAAATCTATGGAAAAGGGCCATGGATGAAGAAATGGCATATTTGGATAGGAATGGGGCTTGATATCTATTGGAGTTGTCGACTGGAAGAAATCTCATTGGCAGAAAATGTGTATTTAAAAATAAGATGAATGCGAAAGGAAAAGTGGAGAAATAAAAATCTCAGTTAGTAGCAAAGGGTTATTCCCAAGTTGAAGGAATTTATTTTGGTGAGATTGTTTCTCCTGTTGCCAAGTTAACCTCTATAAGATTTTTGTTATCTTTTGTTGTTACATTTGATTTTGAAGTAGAACAGATGGATGTGAAGACAACATTCCTACATGGGGATCTGAAAAAATGAATCTATATGAAGCAACCATAAGGCTATGCTATGAAGGGAAAGAAGGAGTTGGTATGCAAGCTAAAAAAGTCCATGTATGGTTTAAAACAATCACCAAGGATGTGGTATAAAAAAATTGATACTTATATGTTAGGACTTGGCTTCACAAGAAACAAAGAGGATCATTATGTGTATTTTAAATTAATTGGTGATCATTTGATTTATTTGGTCTTGTATGAGGATGACATGTTGCTGATAGGAAACAACAAGGAGATATTCCAAGATGTGAAAACTCATTTTTCCTCTAAATTTGACATGAAGGATCTAGGTTCTTCAAATTTCATTTTGGGCATGGAAATTAAAAGAGATCGAAAAAAGAGGAAACTCTCATTAAATCAAAGAAAATATGTCAAGACAATATTGCAGAGGTTTAATATGCAGGAATGTAAACCGATCAAGGTTCCTATTCCTATTGGTGTAAACTTATCTGCGGATCAGTGTCTTGAGACACAGGAAGAGGAGGAGGACATGTCTCGTGTTCCATATGCGAGTGCAGTTGAAAATTTGATATATGAAATGGTATGTACTAGACTAGACATTTCACATGCAGTGGGAGTTCTGAGAAGGTATATGTCAAAACCAAGGAAGGAGCATTGGACAACAGTAAAAAGGGTTTTCATGTATTTGCGTGGCACTGCTAGCTATGTATTGTGCTACCAAGGAAGACTGAGAATAGACAGAGTGGTGGATATGCATGGCTTTGTGGATTCATATTGAGCTGGAGATCTGGATCATAGGAGATCTACAAGTGGGTATGTGTTTAACTTGTTGGGAGGAGCAATAAGTTGAATGAGCAAAATATAGGCTGTAGTGGCACTTTCAAATACAAAAGCTGGATACATGGAAACCACTCATGGAATAAGGAAACAATATGGTTACAAAGATTGTGTTCAGGTATTGGGTTGCTAAAACAAGATGTAAGGATAGATTGTGACAGTCAGAGTGCAATTTTTCTAGCGAAGAACCTGACTTATCATTCAAAGAAAAAGCATATTGATATCCAATATCACTTTGTGAGACACATGATTTAAGAAAAGAAAGTATTGTTGATGAAGGTGGACACTTTGAAGAATGTTGCAAATTAATTAACAAAATTTATGATCACTGAGAAGTTCTCTTGGTGTAGAGGATCCATGGGCATTGCTTCCTTGGATTGCTGACTATGTAACCTTGTAACCCCCTATATGCAAAGAAAACAACAAGTGGGAGACTGTTGGGTATGTGTTATATACTTTTCACGAGTAGTAGTGTATG
>JASDQU010588283.1:70276-81606 GCA_032191745.1 Picea mariana | reverse complement strand
ATGTATCACGGGGATTCGCCCATTTATTATATATATAAATTTAGGGGGGGGGTTCTTAAAATCACCCCTGAAATACACCATGCTCATGCAGTTGAAGATGATGAGCCACACACAACGATGATTAAAGAAAAGATTGAAGACTATGTTTTATTCTCTGCCCTCTCAGAATCTGTGTCACTTGGAGAGGATACTTGGCTCATAGACAATGGTTCCTCTAATCACATGACAGGTCAAAGAGACATTCTCTCTAGCCTTACAGAAAATAACTTTCCCTAGAAAGTTAAACTTGGAGATGATTACCACTACCCTATCAAAGGAGTGTAATAATCCACCTACAAACTTGATTAGGAACCCCGATGAAAATGAAGAATGTACTATATGTACCAGGTTTGACAAAGAATTTACTTTCTATCTCATATTTATATAAGAAAGGATTCAGGGTTACATTCATAGATGGTGAAGTTCTTATGTGGCCTAAAGGAAAAACCATAGAAGATACAATTGTTATTAGAACAGAAGAAGGTGGCATGTATAAATTAAAAGGTCACTCAGATGCAACCTTGGCTCACTCCACTGAGAGTCCATGTGAAATTTTGCATAGAATACTAGCTCACATCAACTACAAAGCCTTACCATATGTAAGCAAGGTAGTTACAGGTCTACCAAAATTCAAGGTTGATCATGAAGGTGTATGAAAGGGATGTGCACAAGGAAAGAACATAAAGAATCCTTTCCCGAAGAGAGACAATAAAGCATAAGGAATCTTAGAGCTCATCCACTTAGATGTATATGGCCAAATTCCATCAACCTCTCTTAGTGGGTATGTATACTATGTACAATTTAATGATGGTTATTCTTGCAAGACTTGGGTTTACTTCTTGAAATCAAAAGATGAAGTGTTTGGAAAATTCAAGGAATTCAAAGCCTTGATAGAGAATCTCTCTAAAAGAAAAATCAAGATACTTAGGTCATATAATGGAGGAGAGTACACCTTAAAATAATTTGTAATATTTTGTAGATATGCCAAGATTAAGAGGGAGCTCACCACTCCCTACAATCCTCAACAAAATGGTGTAGCAGAAAGAAAAAATAGAACTATAATGGAAGCAGTGAAGACTATGATCCATGACCAAGATCTTCCAATGCACTTATGGGCTGAAGCAGCAAGAACAACAATGTATTTCCAAAACAGACTATCCCATAGAGCACTTGGATTCAAAACCTCGAAGAAATGTTCTCCGGAAAGAATCCAGAAGTAAGCCATCTCAATATATTTGGTTGTCCAATGTTTGTACACATTTCGAAAGAAAGGAGAACTAAAATGGACCCTTTAGGAAAAAAGGGACTATTTGTTGGATACTATGAGGTCTCTAATCTCTTATGAATTTACATACCAGGTTACCATCATATTGAGATTAGAAGAGATGTAACCTTTGATGAATATGCAACACTCAATAAATCAAGGAGATGCCAACTTGAAGAAGTATATGAAGAAGAGCCTGTAGCTCCCAGAGTTGTAGAACCAATGAGGGAAGTTACAGATACCCCTGATGATGAGATTCCAGAATATCATGATATGACAGAATCTCAAGAACCTCCCCAAATGAGGATCTCTCATAAGATAAATCCATCTTGGGCAAGGGAACTTATTCAAGATGGAGAGAAGTATGGTGCCCTAGACGAAACCATGAGACAAATTAAGAAACCTAAGCCATTCTCCAATTATATGGATTTGATGTGTGATCTCATAGAAAAGGAGCCTACTTTATTTGAATAAGTCATTCAAAATAAATAATGGGTAGATGCCATGACAAAAGAATACCAATCAATTATAAAGAATGATGTATGGGAAATAGTTCCCAGATCGAAGAACAAAGATGTGGTATCTTCCAAATGGTTATAGAAGATAAAAGATGTTGCAGATGAAAGTATTGAAAAACATAAAGCAAGGTTTATAGCTTGTGTCTTTTCTCAAAATGAAGGCATTGATTATGAAGAGACGTTTTCTCTTGTAGTCAGATACACTTCTATCAGAACCATCATAACTCTTGCAGCCACGATGAAGTGGAAGTTACACCAGATGGATGTGAAAACAACCTTCTTAAATGATGTTGCTGAAGAAGAAGTGTATATCGAACAATCTCAAGGGTTTGAAGTTGAATATAGAAAGACTCATGTCTACAGGTTGAACAAGGATCTGTATGGGTTGAAGCAAGCTCCTAGAGTTTGGTATGGAAGAATTGACAATTTCTTGAAGAGCTTGGGATTTACCAAAAGTAAAAATGATTCTAACCTTTACTTCAAGGTTATGAATGATGAGCCATTTATATTGCTGATGTATGTGAATGACTTATTCTTAACTAGAGAAGAAAAAATCATCACTGATTGTAAGAATAAGTTCAATGCATAATTTGAGATGAAATACCTAGGCCCGGTGCACTATTTCTTAGGTCTTGAAGTTTGGAAAAGCCCAGAGAAGATCTTCCTTAACAAAGGGAAGTATGTTGTTGAAATACTAAANATAATGAAGATCATGACTTTAGAATGATTGAATATACTAATTTAGATTGGGATGAAAGTGTTTCTGACAGAAAGAGAACTTTGAGATGTTGTTTCATTCTGGTTTTAGCCATGAATTCATGGTAGAGTAGGAAGCAATCCAGTATTTCTCTCATCACGACAAAAGTGGAATACATTGTTGCATGCTCTGCAAGTTGTGAATTCATATGGATTTAGAATTTGTTGACAATTATATTCGATCTGGAGATGGAATCCACTGTGATTCTATGTGATAACTAGAGTTACATAAAGATAACAGAGAACTCTATGTTCCATGACAAGTCAAAGCACATATAAATCCGATATCACTTCATTCATGATATGGTGCATAGGGAAGTTGTAAATATACAATATGTTGGCACAGATGAGCAGGTTGCAGATGTGTTGACCAATCCTCTGTCTCGTGTAAAGTTTGAATACATTTGGGACATGCTTGGTATAGTCCGAAAGGAACTCCCTCGAAAGGGGGAGTGATGTTGATGATACTACGGTATCCTGACCAACAACGGGTAGCTCAGTTAGGATTTTATATCCTAGGGGACTGATCATCCCTGGAAATATCCCGAAGGTCTGGTAAGGACGACATGTCAGAGTACCTATGCATGTATATGCCATCTAAGGTCAGTAGTGGTAGTTCCGTTAGGATTTTTATAATCCTAGGGAATCTTATGATTCCTGGTAAGATCCTGAAGGTTCGGTAAGGATGGTCTATCAAAGTACCACGTGGTAGCTCCATTAGGATTTTATATCCTAGGGAATCTTATGATTCCTGGGTAGATCACTAGGGTCTATCAGAGTATGACAAAATGTTGTTGTTACACTTGCCTCATTCTGTTTCTATATGATGATGATGATGTTATCTCAGCCTCATGTTGATGATGTTGTTGCTCCATTCTCTTGTTGTTTATGATGTTGTTGTTCCAACCTCGTGCTATTGATGATGATGTTGTTTCATCCTCGTGCTGTTGTTTATGATGTTGTTGTTTCAGCCTCATGTTTTTGTTGATGATGATGTATCAACCTTGTGCTGTTGTTGATGATGTTATACTAACCTCATTCTATTAATGATGATGTTGATGTTGTTGCCTTAGCATTATGCTAATTGATGTTGATGCAGATGATGATGATGTTACTCCAGCTCCATGCTGTGAAAGATGATGTTATTGATGATAAGAACATCTTCCGATGATTTATATATATGCTAGTCAATGTTCCAGATGCTAATGATGTTGCTGCCCTCTCTCTCTCTTATGTTGATGTTGTATTGTAGAATACCCTTCTTGTTAAGGASGAGTGTTGAAATATTGTAACTGCAAATAATATTCTAATTATAATTGAATTATTATTATATAGATCAATCCCCTTTTATGGATTGATCATATCGGGACTTATGTATGACCAAATCCCCTTTTGTGGATTGATCATGTCAGGACTTATGTATGACCAAACCCCCTTTTGTGGATTTGTCAAACCTTAGTAAAATTGATGCTAATTGAGAAGTCGACCCCTAGGGATAATTAAAGTGGTTTTAGCCACCAGTTGAAGAAGTCAACGTATCTTGCTGAAGAGACACAACCCTAGCACTCCTCAGCTAGTATAAATAAGAGAGGATAACGCCTCATTATCACACTCACTCAAGTCACTCATCTAGTGCGCAAGTTTGAAGGAACCTGTAGTTAGAAGAAGGAGAAGATAGAGGCACAATGCTAAATCTTGGATATTCTCTAGTGTTTGGTCTTTTATATTGGCATTGTATTGGAAATTTATATTAAGGAACTTTTTTTTGGGTTTTCTCCCCCATGCGGATTTCCTAGAATAAAATGTTGTGTACCTTATGATTGTCTTTCTTTCAGTGATCCTGCTTATGCTATTATTGTCTAGTAAATTGAAAAGAACCTAATAGCAGCTCTAAAATTAACACATTCTTCAATCCAAATGGCATAATTGTATACTGAAATGAGCCCCAATCTTTCCCAAATGTTTTCTTATGCCTATCTTTTGGTGCAATCCTTATCTGATGATAACCTAAAAATCCATCTGTAAAAGAATAAGCTTCTTGACCCCCTACATTCTCCAAAACTTCGTCTATAAATGGGCTAGGGAAAGGATCATGTAGGAAATCATCATTCAATTTTCTCAAATCTACACAAATCCCGATCCCTCCTTGCTTATTTTCTTGCACCACCATAGGATTGATCTATTCTGACTCTTCTATAGGTTCTATAACACAAGCTTCTAGCATTTTATCAATTTTTGTCTTCACCTTCTCTTTGTATATTGGATTCAATCTGTACGACCTCTGTCTGATAGGTATTGCTTATAGTTTCAATGGGATATTCATCTCTCCTAGATCTCTTGATAACCCCTTCATCTCTGAGAATGTTGCTGGGAATAAGTCACTGTACTCACGCAATAATTTTGTGATCCTATCTACTATTTGATTATCCCAATAATCCTTGATACTAGCCATCTTTGTGTTGTATACAGTTCCAATATTTACCTTCTTGATATTTAATGGTGCAACATAATCTTCTGAATCCAACTTGGGACCTTCTACTTCCCTTTCACCTTCTACTTCTGGGATCTGGATATTGCATGGATTATCTTCTACTGGTTCTTTTGCTTTTGCTACGTGATAACAATGGAGCAATTGTTTAACTGTCTGGATAGCCTGCCTTTGGGATGCTAGAATTATTTCAAACTATGGTTCTTCAAATATCCCATCTCTTACCACTTTCAACACGGTATCAATCTCTGGACTATCATGCTCAAAGGAAAATGTAACTACAAAGTTATGTTGTATTTCTTCCCAGTGATCATTTTCTCTGCGCTATTCCTGTTCTATGTACCCATTTTTCAGAATGCTTTCTAGTGTGTGAATAAAATGGTGTGGCCATTCTTCTGGTGGTAATAATATCCATTGAACCATGCACCTCTCTAAATGTTCTTTAGGTTGTCCAAATCCCTCATATTTATGCTCCTATTCAGTTTCAAATCTGATGCACAATAACCTTTTTCACTGGAACTAATTGTTGATATTTTCCTTGTGTGTATCCCACCATCTTGCAGGTGTAGCTTTTAAAGCAATATATAGTGTTGGTAATATCTTTTTTTCCATAACTTCTACCTCATATTTCATCAAAAATTATTCTAAATCATTTAATCCATAAGAAATAGGAGTTTCTCTTACCTCTATACAAACCCATCTCAGCGCACGTGTGTCATTCTGACACATCTCTTGGTAGATAATTCATGTAATCGTAGTTGCCAGTTTTCGATTCCTATGCCAGAGTTTGAAGCACAATAAATAATACTCCTCCAAATGAGCATGCCATCTGTAGGTCGATATAATCTTCTTCACGCGTGGTAGTCTTGTATAGTTGGTTCACATATTATGTAAGAATATTATCCGTCACAAGTTTCACATACCTTCCTCCTTCTAAGGGATCCAATGGTGCACTAAATCTGTATTCTACAGACTCAAATATCATCTTCCTTGTCTTCAAATTGATAATAGCTTGGTTATCAAAGGCCCAATCCAGACCCAACAATGCTGGATATGGCGAAGTATTTTCCACTATGTCAATGACTTCAAAGTCAGTGATGGTGCGCACACCATCTAGATCTACTGAAATCCCCTTCAACCTTCCTATTGGTACTGTTAGCACCATGATTTTCATAGCTAAGATTATAGGTTTTTCAACAATTTGCAAAGTCATGCTTGTTAGCACCCATATTGTTTTTATGAGTGGAATCATCTAACATCTCCAAGGGTCAGTTTCAAAAGGAAGTTTATCATTTATTATTTCCATTTCCATTTGGAAGTGGGCGTTGCGCAGAGAAATTCATTGTGCAAAGGATTCTGTCGTGCAATGGATTTCATCGTGTAGTGGATTTCATCGCACATTGAATGTTGTCGCGCATAGGATGTTGTCGCGCAGAGGATGTCACCATGCATGGGATTTCTTCACGCTGTGGATTTTGTTGCGAAGTGGGATGTCGTGCATAGGATGTTGTCATGCATAGGATCTTGTCACGCAGTGGATTTCGTCGCGCAGTGGATTTCATCGCACATAGGATGTTGTCGCGCAGTGGATTTCATCGTGCAATGGGATTTCGCACATAGGATGTCGTCGCACATAGGATGCTTTCGCACAGTGGATTTCATCCCACAAAGGATTTCGTCACACAACAGATTTCATTATGCAGAGGATGCTTCTGCGCAGAGGTTTTTTCTGTGCACAGGCTACAGGTCACGCTACACAAATGACTGGTTTAGCAGTCAACTTCAAGATCATTTTATGACCAACTGTAGAGGAATTTTGAAAATCCGCGATATTTTTTTATTGAGGACAAACCAAATAATAAAAACCACTCTCAAATTTGAAAACTGTTTCATATTTTGGGAGATTCAAAGGAATCGTTGAGCTCGATTTTTCAGTTTTCATGATTTCTTTTCCGAGACATTTTTTGCAACATGTATTCCATCCAGATGGAGATGAATTTCAAGAAACCTAGAGAGATTTTTCTTTATAATGATATTATATACAAAAACCTCTCTCAGTTTCAGAAAATAGTTTTTTATTAGTGAGATATGATGTCATATTTAACGCCCATTTTCCCAATTTGTTGCGCAATCCACTACGTTTTTTGCTATAGGTTACTGTTGCATAGAAGACTTGATGTGAAAGGGTGACAGAGTGTCCAATAGTGCATATGATGACTCATCACAACCATATGGTCGAATTTTAATCATGATTAATGATTGTAAAGAATATTTCGGTTACGATTATGATTTGGCAAAGTCGGGTTTTCTATTTTTAGTGAATCCGTTGAAGTTATTGTTCTCTTTCAAAGAAAATAGATTCATGATTCTAGGAGGAATTAGTTCGACCCTAGCAGCCAAGGGTGACATTAGTTTTCTATATATGGGGATCATTTTCATGTAAACAAGGTTGGTTGGAAAAAATAGTGTAGACAGTGACTATTCAATGTAGCTTTGAATTCGACTGAAACTTAATGCAACGATCCTAAAGCTTTGATGAAAATATTCTAACTGTGGAAATTTGATGTATTGTATTCTTTCTCTGCGTACATATTTCCTATATTCTTTATTCATATCTATTTTCTGTCTAAATAGGAACATAATTTCGAACCTAGGATTCGTTGTGCAATGCTCCAGGATATGCGCCATTCAGACAAACCGTTTTCCTCTAAGTTAACTCTGAATTCATCCTCAGCGGTGCTCCGAGTTGCTTCATGTGTTTTTCTCTCACCATACACAACGATTTTTAACTGAACACTATTTCTCATTTAGCCTTTATCCTCTCAATTTTAGTCACTAATTCATTTATTTCTATCGCTTTCTTAAATTGACTCCATTTCCCAATGGTACTTTCTCTCTTGCTTGTCCTACCATCCCTTTAAAACAAAAATAAAATTTTCCTATTGCAGAATCTGACCTCTATGCATTTATTGATGAAATATTTGAGTTATTACCAGTCATTATACATATGAGAGAGCCCTCTCTGGTTGTATAGGTCAGAATACAATCTAAAGTTGGTTGAAACAGTTACCTCGGCACTTTCTTTGATACATCCCAAAGAAATTACCGAGTGATAACATTTTGGCACCATTTCCAGGGACGAAATTGAAAATTTTCCCTGAAAAAGAATGACATGGTTGAGTTCTGAGGTTTGAGAGCAACAAACACTTAGGCACATATTGGCTATATTTATGCTCTGACGATTCCACACATTAGAAAATCAGTTGAAGGTGATTCCACTGGCAGAAGAATAGAAAGCTAAATTTTTCATGGAGACTCCAATCAAGCTTCAAATGTGATTTAAAGAATCCACTGGAGAAAGAGACCTGTTGACAAAGATATGGAAGAGCAGTATGGAAAAATCAAGTACTCAAGCTTAAGTTTAGTTCAAGAAGTACTTTTCTGGTTTATCAATATATTTTTGTCCTTTACTGAGTTTTTCAAAAGAATATTTCTTCACTTACTGCATTCAAATGAAGCCCAAAAATATACCCTTGTATATCCTCCTTCGAAAATTGTAGGTATACCTCCTTCTTGTATAACCAATATTCACCAAGCTCCTTCCTATGATCCATATGATGTTCATGATCATTATTGTGAGCTTAATGAAACCAAAGCTAAGTTTGTACCTTCTGTTCTTAATCCTACACCCTCCAAGATTCAAGAAAGATACATTCCTCTTAAATTTCTTTCCATCCTTCATGACTTTTCTCTGAAACATTATAAGTATCTTCCTAGGTTTGATGGGGAGATTGATGGACAGTCAGCTGAAAAACATATTCAAGTCTTTGAGCATTTCATAGACCGTTTTGAGATCGAACATGATGATGTGTCTATGAGGAACTTTTCTCAGTCCTTACAAGGATATGCCAAAGCATGGTTCAGACATTTGCAGCCTCATTCGATTAACTCGTGGGATGAACTGAGGGAAGCTTAGCGTAGATTTTTGGGTGAGAAAAAGTCATGGGATCTACTCCTTTCAGAGTTTTTATGCCATGAGAAGAATGAAAGATGAAACCATCTCAAATTTCATCAAGAGGTTTGCTAGTATTTATTATAAATTGCCTAAATAAGTCCAACCTCCTGAAGTTGTTGCCATGCTCCATTATGTAACAACCTTTCAATCAGATTTATCTTTTATTTTTATGGAGAGGAAGTCTATGTATTTGCAGCAGATGTTCAACAATGCTCAGGAGTTTGAAGACAATATTCAAGCATGAAAACAAATTTGAAATGAGGAGTTGGATGCTAAAGAACATGACAATGAATATGAACAAAGAACAATTGATTTGAATCTTGAGAAGTAATAATATCATATGTCCTCTTGAAGCTTTAAATGTTGATGATTTTGCAAAGGATTATATTCCACTTATTGAAAAAGAAGGTGTTAATTTAGCTTTTGATCCATCTCATCATAAGCACGTGGTTGATTTTTTTATGTATTCATTGGTAGACAGTCAAGAAACTGAATTTGCAAATCAGCTTGTTGAAGAGAAGGTTGATGTCCCGAGATTTTTCTTGTTATATGACATTGCAGATGTTGTTGATTTACCTATATACGATGAATATGATGATGGTTATGATGTTGACTTTCTAGAACAACCTGCTACACGTTCTCTATCAGAAAATGTTCCTTTTCAGCAGTGTAATGAGAGCAATCAGCGTACATATCACAGTTACAAAGAAGAATATGAAGAAAGTACCGAATCAGCTGAAGGAAATTCTTTACCTTTATGCTTTGATTCATTTAAATTGTTTAAAGAAAATTTAAAGATCATCACTGAGGTAGAGGAATGTGTGCTGATGCAAAATCACATTGATTCATGGGAAAAAATTGACAAGAAATTGCAACAATCTTCTCATGTGTTTGATGACCCTCTTACTTGTTATGTAGAAGGTCTTGTCAGTTCAAAATTGGAGCCATTGGTCGAAGATGAATCTGAAAATGAGTATGTTCAACAATCCAAAGAAATTGAAAAATGTGCATATGACAACAATGAACAAAATGAAGAAGGTTTTGAATTAGGTGAAATAACCTTGCCATTGTGTTTTGCTTCTTTCAAATTGCTGAAGCAAAATGTTTTTAATGTTTCAAATCAGAGATCCTCCAGGCATGATGTTGAATATGAAGAAAGCAATGGACTTGCAAATAAAAACTATCTTCCATTTATTTTTCTTCCTTTGAATTGTTGAAAGTGAATCATGAGATAACAGAGGAAGCAATGAAGTCTAATTGCATTCACAGTGACATTGTTTTACATGAGAAAATTGTTATCAGTGAAGAGGACCAACAACCTTCTCATACTTTTAATGACCCTGTTGTTGATTACATGGAAGTTTATTTCAGTTCAGATTTGCAGCCTGTGATCAACTACCAGCTTGGAAATAAATATGATGGTCAATAAACATCAGTGTTATATATGGATTGCTTGCCACTAGGGGTTTCATTTCATCCAGCACTATCTTCTGATTCAGAAGATTGTTATTTCCAACAGTCTCAACATACTTTTCATCCTTTTTGTGGTAATCAACAGGTTGAATTACATGAAAACAAGTGTTGGGCTCGAGATATGATCACTTTTATGACAGTTATTATACACTTTTGCCGCATGTACATATGTGTTTTTCATCTTTTGAAGGAGATTTTTGAAGAATTTTATGTTAAAACGGTATGATCGACATAAGGTATGTGTGATTCATGTTTAATGTCATTTTTTGGTATAATTCATCACGTTTTATAATTACTAAGAGCTAATTCATGTTTTTCTAGTGTTACAGGGAGAAAACACACCACGTTTTTGCTTCCGGCACTCCTTCCAGCACTCCTTCCGGTACCCAATCAGACACTCCGTCCAACACCTCTTCCTGCACAAAAACGAATGGCAATTTGGCGGTTATGGTATTGGCGTCCAGTGGGGGGTGAATTAGAGACATGGGTTTTGTTCATGCTTATCCCCTCCAGCTACTGAACTCTTGAAAACTCGATTTTGGGTTGTTATGGTGGGTGATTATTGGCTAGCTTTGTTTTGGCAGTTAGGGCACCATTACTGAAATTTGCCAATTTTAAAAGTGGTTTGACCCTCCTGTGTCGACCACTTGGTCTGTAAACATTATAAATACCACCGTGGTGGTCAGATAATTGTTAATCATTAGAAGAAGTCGTGTGTTAGAGCCAAAAACGATTTTGGCTCTGTTTTTTCATTTTTCAATTGCCAAAATTGTATAA
>JASDQU010588283.1:3514-16277 GCA_032191745.1 Picea mariana | reverse complement strand
ATACTTATAAAAAAATATGTGGATTCTTTAATAAAAGTTAATGGGATTATTCAAGGAAAGAATATTTGCCTGACCGCTAGGAAAAATCACATTAATGTTGACCTGGCAAACCAATTAATGGTTTTAGAAACAAATATAGATATAATAAATAATAATATATCTATTTCTATATATATTGTGTTCATAACACCAAGGCCCCAGGTAAGTAGGTAGGTCATCTTGTTTTCCTTGCATTTGCATCTTGATTTCTCATGGTAGCTTAGTTGCATTTTAATTTTTTCATTTTGGTCTACTTGTATATTAATTTCATGTTTAGTTTAGATTTTTTGAAACAATGCTAAAAAAAAAAAAATCTAGATTAGTTTTCATTTTTGGTTTTGATGTATATAGACGAAGGGTGATAGAACCACCCTAGATTTTATAGTGTTATGTTTCAATGTAGGCACAGGTCCACCAGGAGATGTTGCGATTCTCATGCACTCTACAATACATATATGTCAACAAGTAGGAGCCAAATGTTATCCCCAACTACTAGGGATAACTCAGGAGATGATGTCTCGAGGCCCTCAGGTTGTAGACATGGAGTACCGAGAGACAACCTGACTAGTAGTGTCCACTTTCATAGATGGAGAACTGCTCCACCACCACAACTCTAGGTTCATCACGACAGTATCCACTACATTAGCTGGCTTCCAAAAGACATTGGGTCTTTCTCCATGAGGTACATGTCAGGTATTATGGTGAGTGTCATTTCAATATTTGAGGCATTTGAGTTTGTTCCATCTATTATTACTTTTGATTATGTAATGTTTCCTTGGACATTATGCTCTTTTCCCTGTTTTACTTTGTTGGTGGACATTGCACCCTAACAAGTGGGCCACCATTAGGGATAGGTTTGCTACTGGGAATTCCTCTTGAAAATTCATCATTTCATTCCTAACCATACTTGTTACTTTACACATTTCATCCCCTCATCTCCTTACCTTTTGGGATTTTCAGTTATACTGACCCAAGAAAGGGTTGACCCTCATTTCATGGGAAGAAGGGGATGAAGGCCCAGAGGCTTGTAGCTAGAAAAATATACAAGTTAATCATTAACCTTATATATGCTCACCCAGGGATCACAAGGACAATGAAATGTCTCTCAAAAGAAATTGATGGGACCCATGAAAAATAACCAATACAAAATGCCAACCAAGGTGGAGCATGTGTGGGCATTGTTTTTAATGCTTAGGTAGAAGTCCCACACATTTTTTCAACTTGGGGAAGCATGATGTGACAAGGGTAGAGTCAATGTGGGTAGGATTTTTCATTCTTAGGTAGAAGCCTCACCTTGGCTTCAACCTGGAAACATCCTAAAAGAACAAAAGGCAATAAATGGGATTAGAAAAAGGTTGCATTGTAAATGAAGGTGAAACACACCCTCTACAAAGGAACCCATAGATGAGACACTACAACCCGTTATATGTCATGAACCCCATGCCCAAAAGTCTTCTTCCCATCCATGACACCTCATCCACATATTTTAGAAAGAGGTCCCCTTGGGAAACACCCTAAACTTGAGGTACGACTCACTCAATAGTTCATTTTGTCTACCCTTCCATACCTAAACTTGGGAAATTGCATAAGGTCTTTGAGAATTGGTTTATTTTGATGAGGTGGTTTAGATGTACATGCTTAGATGGCTCATTTGTTTTTTTTGCTTAATCATCATGATACATTTGACTTGAGATCCTTGGAGGGTGTATCCATTTGTTTTTGCAAGACCTAGCTGGTGGACAATTTTGGAAGAAAAAGCCCAGCTTAGGTTTGCATGGGGCTTGAAGCCCACGGGTTGGATGTCAAGGGCCCACATTCTATATGATGATGACATTCCTTTGGAGGTGTAGAGGACACTTTGCAGGATCTTACCCAACCCCTACATACCAAACGATTTGCTTAAGAGGGCCAAAACATCACCTTTTGAGGGTTTGACATCACCATAGGTCTAGGGTTTGGTGGTGGAGATGGACACTTGGAATTGTTTTAGGGAGAAGACGCTTTGAATGTCAGAGATGAGCCTAGTGCATGAGGAATGAGCCTTTGGAGGCCCAACTATTCACCTTTAAACTCAACTTCCACCTAAAAATTCCAAAATGTTGCCCAAAAAGAGGGTGATGTCATGTTTCTAGGGTTTCTTTTATGTGGAAAGTGTGATTTAAATAATATTATTTTTGTAAAGGGGAAAGATAAAGGTTGTTGACCCCTTATCTTTTGTTTTACCCTAATTTTTGTGGACAAACATATCTTAGAAATTTTTGGATAAATAGAGATCAAATCTATTTCATTTTTCATCATAGCTCTCCTATTGTGAGAAGACTAGTGGCTTAAATTTGCACCCTACTTGGGCAATTTAATATCTCTCTCTTTTGAAAATAAGTTTTGGTGTTATCTCTTGGTGAATGGATGACTCTAAGTGGTGTGCACCTCTTGGAGGCTTATTTACTTGCTCTTGGATGGTAATTGCTTGGTGACCTAGGGTTTGATCTCTCTCTTTCTTGGAAATGGTAAGGAAAATATGCATTTCTTAATTATTTCTTGCTTGTTCTTGTTTATTGTTGGTTGAAACCCTAGGATGAGTATGTTATATATGTTTAGGTTTAAGCTATTATTTAGTTTCATTTCATTAGATAACAATAGCATAGATAGGATCACTGAGAAATACACAATCACAAGAGACACATCATTTATCCTGGGAAAACCTCATGGGGGAGAAAACCTAGTAAAAACTTCCTTAATATAGATAGCCAATACAATGCCAAGATATAACTCAAACAAATACATAAATTCCTCTCAAAGAAGTGCAACTCTCTCTCTTTCTTATTCTTCTCCAACTACAGCTCCAAACTTGCACTCTGATGAACAAGTGAGTGTGTGTGTCCAAATGAGGCGCTAACCTCTCTTATTTATACAATCTGGCAGGCATTGGAGTGAGGTGTCTTTTCACTAGCAGGGATGACTTCTCAATCTGGGTGGTTATAACCACTTTAATATATTATGGGGCTGACTTTTCATTTATCCCATTACAATTAGGGTTTGACCAATCCGCAAAAGGGAATTTGGTCAATTACAATACCCGACATGATCAATCCACAAAAGGGGATTGATCTAGTGAATAATACATCAATAATAATTAGAATACTCTTTGTAGTTGCAGTGTTTCAACACTCCCTCTTAACAAGAAGGGTATTATACAATAGCATCAGGCAAGAGAGAGGGAAGCATCATCAACAACATCTTGGAACACTAACTGACATATCTATAAATCATCGAAAGTTTTTCTCATCATCAATATCATCATTCACAGCAAAGATATGGAATGGCATCATCATCCTCATCAACAAGAGGCTAAGGTAATATCATCATCATCTTCAGCGTGAGGCTAAAGTAACATCATCATCTTTGGCATGAAATATGAAATTACATCATCATCATCAGCAGCATCATCATAATCATCTTCGGCAAGGAGTTGAAGTGGCATCATCATCATCATCATCATCTTTAGAAAGAAGCTGAAGTGGTATCATCATCATCATCTTCAGCAAGAAGTTGAAGTGGCATCATCATCATCAACTTCATCAAGAAGCTGAAGTGGCATCATCATCATCAACTTCAGTAAGAAGCTGAAGTGGCATTATCATCATCGTCTTCAGCAAGACGTTGAAGTGCCATCAACATCATAAACTGCATCAACATGGATTAGTATAACACTAATACATCATCATCATCAATAACAGCACAAGGTTGATACAACATCAAAAACAACAATATCAAAGCACAAAGGCTGGAGCATCATCAATATTAGCACTAGGCTGAGAGTCTTCAGTACGAGGTTGGCATCACAGTACAAGGCTAGCAACACATCATCACAGCACGAGGCTATCACATCATCACAGTAGAAAGTTGGCATGTCATCAAAACACGAGGCTGGCATGTCATCAACACGAGGTCGGCATCACAGCACTTAATTTGGCACATCATCACAGCATGAGGCTGGCATCACAACACTTAAGCTGGAATATCAACACAAAAATTAAGCTAGAATCACAACATAGAAATTAAGCTGGAATCTCAACACAACAATTAAGATGGAATCACAACACAATAATTAAGCTAGAATCTCAACACAGCAGTTAATTTGGAAGCACAACACTAGGCTGGCATCTCAACATAGCAATTAAGCTGGAATCACAGCACTAGATTGGCATCTCAACACAACAATTAAGTTGGAAGCACAGCACTAGGCTGACATCTCAACACAACAATTAAGTTGGAAGCACATCACTAGGTTGGCATATCAACACAACAATTAAGATGGAAGCACAACACTAGGCTAGCATCTCAACACAACAATTAAGATGGAAGCACAACACTAGGCTGTCATCTCAACACAACAATTAAGTTGGAAGCACATCACTCGGTTGGCATCTCAACACAGCAATACTCCCCCTATCGAGGGAGGGCCTTTCGAACTATACCGAGCTTATCTCGAAAGTGCTCAAACTTTACACGAGATAGAGACTTGGTCAACAAATCGGCAACCTGTTCATCCATGCTAACATATTGGATCTTTATGGCTCCTCTCTGCACCATGTCACGGATGTAATGGTATCAGATCTCTATGTGTTTCGACTTATCATGAAATACAATTTTCTCTGTCATCTTTATGCATCTTTGTTTATCACATAGGATCGTGATTGCTTCCATATCTAGGTCGAATAGAATAGTCAACAACTTACGAAGCCATATGGATTCAAAATTGGCAGAACACGCAGCAATGTATTTTGCTTTCGTTGTACTGAGAGCAATGCTTGATTGCTTCTTACTCTTCCATGAGATCATCATTGATCCCAAACTGAAACAGCATCCTGAAGTGCTCTTCCTGTCAGAGACACTTCCAGCACAATCTGAATTAGTGTACCCACTCAGTCTGAAGTCATGATCTCCATCATTAACTAAGACCACAATCTAACATACCCTTAAGGTACCTCATCACATGTTTTGCATCAACTAGGTGAAAATGTCTGGGTTCTATGAGAAACTGACTCAACGTGTTCATGACAAAACAGATATTCGGTCTGGTGTCCGTCAGACACATCAGCGATCCAATGATCTGTCTATACAGTGTGGCATCAATCAATTCTGACGAAGTTTCGACCATAAGCTTCATCTTTGTTTCCATGTGTGTATTCATGGACTTGCACTCCAACATATCAAATATCTTCAAGATTTCAACTGCATACTTCCCTTGGTTAAGGAAGATCTTCTTTGCGCTCTGCCAAACTTCAAGACCTAAGAGATAATGCATTTAGGTCTTTCATCAAACTCTGTGGTGAGCTTATTCTGCAATCTGTGATGAGATTTTCTTCATCTTTGTCAAGGATACATCATCTACAAATAGTAGTAACATCACTGGCTCATCATTCATAACCTTGAGATAAAGGTTAGAATCAACTTAACTCTTGGTAAAGCCCAAGCTCATCAAGAAACTGTCAATTCTTCCATACCAAGCTTTAGGAGCTTGCTTCAACACGTATAGATCTTCCTTCAACTGGTAGACATGAGTCTTTCTATATTCAATCTTTAAATCAAAGTTTCTCCTTACATTGTACCAATCTAGTACACTTGCTCAGTGGTAACTCAATCTACACAAACATGTGCTAGCTCTATGTGCTTCTGTAAGACATTATCTATCTCACTGTCTGGGAGTATGTTCTCTACTCTCTCTTCAAGTGTTTCTTCTAGAATCTGGGACTTTGCACCTGCAGTTGCTCTGAGGCTGAGAATGACTGTTTCATTATCACGGTGGCTGCTAAAATCTAAGAGTAACACCTCTTATTCTATCGTGGCAAGAGTTTCATCTGAAACTGAGAGTGGCTCAATAATTGATACTGAAGATAGCTCTTCTTCTTTCATGGAGGTAACGCTATAGTTAAGTTTCCATGACTCAAATAATGCACTGCACCAACTTCCACTCAATTGTAAATATGGGGATTTCTCCCTCTGCATCTCATACTATATATGAATCATGGTTTTTCTGGTTGTCTTCATAAATAATGGAACTATTTCTTCAATAAGTGTATCGGCATAGTCTTCTCCCTCTTGCTGGGAGAATCCTCTGGACACACATCAGGACTTGTTCATATGCAACATGCTTAATCTATGTAGATCAATCTTGGAAGTCAATATTGACTTCTCTTCTAGTCTCACGGAAGAATCCACATCCTAGTCTTTCTCACCGGATTTCTTCTCTGTTACTGACACAAGGAAATCTTCCCAGAGGATTTCATATCTCCTAGAAGTTTCTGAAGCTACGATATAGTCTTCTCATGGCATCTGTCTCCTAGTCCTGGGAGTTGTCTCTTCATCTGATCCTTTCTGAGATCAAGCTTACTCTCGATTTCTTCTAAGTCTATAAGGAATTCATCATCTCTTACAGGGTGTACTTGGTGTTGAATTTAAAGATGAAAGACATATTCAGGCTTCAAACGAGATATGCTTCCCATTCTAATGTTCGGTCATCTTTGGTGCCTTCTTCTCCTTTCAATCAATATTTATATGATATACTCTGAATCTCAAGAGATGGCTTCTTCTTCATCTTCATTGGTACATGAGTGTATATGGTCATGTACATACTTTGCTTCATGTCTCATATAATATGTTGTCTTCAGTAACATTTACTTATATCTTCCTTAGGGTTATCACCTGTGACTTGAAACAAGGTCAATAAAACAACAAGCAAGAATAATACTCCTTTGATAATAAAACAATAGCACAAATAATTATCACAATAGCATCTTTAGAGCTTTCACTTGTGGCATGTCTGAAGCAAAGATCAAAAGTAAGAATCACAATACAAAATGAGGTCAACACTCTTATAGTGTTGTGATCAAACATTTCTCCATGGAAACCTGGAACTAACACAAGAGGTTTCTCCTAGAGGAGATTTTAGTTGTATCATGCAAATAAATACATTAAGCATTTATCTCAATATGCCCACATGCTACCAAGAACTATAGTGTTTTCTTGACACTTGCACATTTTGAATCTTAGCAACTTAATCACTCAAACCTGGAACCTGGAGTTTTGTTCTCAAGAATGAGTGTGTTGCTTTTCTTCCAAGTCTCATGTTGTTCCAGAGTCTGTACTTAAGGCTCAAAAGTACACTGTCTAGGCATCTAAAAGTGGGTAAAGAGTAGGGAAGGGAGAAACGTCAACCTTCAGCAAGGGAAACTAGGGAAGATTTCTGTGTTGGCGTTGTCTAGCTTCCAACTGTTCCTGGATGTTTATATCCTATTCAATCACTGCCCATGAACGTTCGAGTTCAACCCGAGTAGTGGCAGTTTTAAGAATAGTATCAAAGAGGTTTAAGGCAATGTGTGTTTGATTTGATAATCTAGGTTCAATGTTGGGCTGTGTTGGCACAGGGACAGTCATGGAAGAACAGTAAAATAAGGAAAACTCAGGGGAAGTTTCAGTGCTATCTCAATTCGGTCGTAATGAAAGAGATTTTACAGTTTCAGGAATAAAAGGAATGCAAATCAAAGGCTCTTTCCCGTAACTGGGTTATATTTTAATAAAAGGTATGAGGTGGGAGAAAAACATTTAGCTGTCTATTGAGTAAGGCTCCTATCAAGGGAGAATCTCACGTATAAACAGAAGAAGAAAAATGTAAAGAGATAACCCGATGAAGCATAAAATATATATAGAATTCTGAAATTGTTGACTGGTCTTATACCTGCTGATAGCTGGTACAGAGGAAAAACAATAAACAATATAGAAAACCAAAATTCATTCGCTATAGTAGAGGTTGTACTAAATTATAATGAAGCATTCATCAGATACGAATATGAAATGAAACGAAATATGAGATACGAGAAAACAAACTCATAACACAGTCGTGACGGAATTGAGAATCTTCAGATTTGCTTTATATTAACTCTCAAAATGTAAAACCTCTGTCACAATCGACACAAANTATATAGTTTTACAATAAGATGGAATCTCAATCGTTGCAAAATTTTCAGTTATGATAGGGAGGAGAGAAATCGCTCCATTTCTTCTTCTCTGTCTTTACTTGGTGCCAGAAGCTTGTCCTCGTGCATGCTCGGTACAGGTGACACATCTTTCAACCAGCCAAGATATCAGCCTTGACGGTTCTGCTTGACAATTGGCTTCAAAAGAGTAACAATCTCGGGCTAATTGCGGAAGCCTATCTTCCATCTGTCTGTCTATGATGTCAATAGCGCATAATTGCGCGCTTGGTTTAATCATACATTTGTCTATTTGGACTATGTCTGCCATAGTCACTAGGGAGATCTCGGCTGAATCGCTTTCCTCTTTTTCCTTTAAATCGAATGAGATTTTTTCCATATTCATCTGAATCAATGTCTCGGCATTACCTCTGTTATCAATGCCCAACAGATTACCATCTATAGAGCTAAAAGCCTCTTCTAAGGATTTCGTTACTCTCTTGGCTTGCAACTTGCCTTCCGAGATGTTGTGCTCCCATTCTTTCAATAGAATGTTTCCTCTGGTCTGCTCTGAAATGGTGAACCTGGGAGTACTTCCCAAATCTCTGTTGTTTGTGGCTATCACAGCCTCTTGGAAGGCGACCCATGCTGCTCCAGCTTCCCTTTCTCTAGCAGTTAAATTCTCCAAAACTTGATTGACCAGCAAGCAGTTTTCCCGAATCACCTCTACCTTGGTGAGTAAATTTTGTTGAGCCGCAGAGACTCTGCTCCGAATCTCCATCGTCTGGGACTGAAACATCCCGATATTTATCACTTGACATTTGACGATTTCTACTCTAGCCTGTAGCTGTTAGATTAAATCTTTTTGCTGGCTCGCTTGCACCTGACCATCCCAAACCATCAGTTGTGCTTGTTCGAGCTTAGTCTTGAGCAGCTCTATCTCATTTTTATCGGCCAACCTGGCTTGCTCTATTCCTACACTCACCTAGTCTTTGGCAGCCTCTACTTCTGTGGCTAGTCTAGCTTCCAGGGTTTTGATGAGGTGATTTTTTTGTTTCAGCTGGTTTTTCAAAACCCCGACTGAAAATTGGTTCGTTGTGGCATATGCTCCTAATGTCCCAGCTATTTCCATGGCAAACTGTTCATTCTTCTTCTCCTTCCCATCAGTCATAACTTTGTATTTCTTAACTATCGACTCCCCTTCCTGATAGAATTCTCTCTTTACCACTGCCTTTCTCTTCTTATCGAAGAAGAACTCATTTGGAGGGAGCTCTTCCACCCTTATAGGCCTCAATTCTTCATTAAAGATCCACCCTGCATCAATATTTCCCTGAGTTGACTGCAAGGGAGTAACTGATGTGATAGGTTCTCTTATTTGCTTCGCTGATTGTCCCGGAGTAGTAATCGGACTCTGCTTCTTCGGCGGGTTGGGAGTCTTTATCTCTGCTTTCAGACTCTTAGTTTTCTCTCCCCCGTCCTGGTGTTTTTCTTGACCGAGAGTCGCATCCTTGGAGCCTTTGACCTCTTTTTGTTTCACCTCTGTTGTACTCGGACTCTCACCCCATAATACTGCAGGAAGACAACTGCATCTATGTTCTTGGAATTTCATAACATCATACCTCTCTTCAGGTGCCAATGTTTGGATCCGAGATAAAATCTCGGCATAAGATCTTGCGCCTCGAAAAATGTCATCCGAGGGCGAATTTTCGTGCTCAAATCTCTTGAGTCCGCAACTGGCCAAATGATTACTTACGACCCTTTGAGGATCGTGCTTCTTGAATTCAATAAGGACCAAGTTTAGGTCTTCTAGGGCTACTACCTCAGCTTTAGCATGCCCGAAATCTAATAAAGAATATGAATTTAAATGAACAGGAAAGGGTGGCCATACCTTTTTCGAGTATCCCTTAAGCTCCTTGCTTATGCCACCGGTTACTATTTGTCTAGCAACCTCACGACAAGCCAGCTTGTCGGGAATGAATAATCGCAATTCATGCGGGGGAATAGAAGCCCCGAAAACTCTGAGATACAAGAATTCGGCTTCTACATACCAGTCCGCTATGCTGCTCAAATCTGTCACTATACTGTCTGAGATCCTGGGTGGCGGGTGGCCGAAAATAGTGACATGCAGCGGTACCATCACCTAGTTGAAGATTTCATATACAAAATCTGCTGCTTTATTCTCCCATAATTTCGAATGATAGACGTGGATGGGCTCGGCCTCTACTGGAGTCCAACTCCAGCTCATTAAGGGAAATGGTGTTAGAAAGCACACGACGTCCATAATGTATGCAGACATAAAAAATGAAGAAACATTTCCGCTCTCTTTCTGTGCCTGATACTCTGTAATTCGACTAGTCAAGCTATCAAACAACATTTTCGCCCAGTCGAAGAAACAGCCTTCGACGACTCGAAATATTAGAGGCACCCATTGAAGAAAGAAATGTGAGGTGTCCTCTCTCCCGTATAATCGTCATGTCATCATAGCTACATACTTGAACTGTGGTTCCAAGGAGGCTATTGAATATATACCATGACTGTCTACCCTAAACTTCGATGGGTGCGAAACCCAATCTCTTATTAACTTAGACATGGTCTTGTCATACTACACACATTCCTTTTGTTTGAACTCTTCTAAAAATTCGGCACAGTATGTAAAGTCGGATGTTGTGGGCAACTTATACATAACTTGCAGATGTTCAGGTCTGAAAGTCCCGATGGTGACCTTCTGTTCATTCATGATGGTTCTGGTTGGTATGTCCACATGGTCTAATGCCCATCGGACCATATCATAATAGGGGAGCAGTCGTGGCCTGGCCGCTACTTTATGCATTCCCGATTGAATGACGATCTTATATTTGGTGGTTATGTCATCTTTTTCATTGTCACTGGAATCATCGGAATAATCCACTAATCGGCCTGCAGAACATCTGAAACGAACGACCAGTTCGGTACAGAGTCGACACTTCGAGGTGAAGTATCAGCGACATTGTCCGAACCTTGTCCTACAACCTCAACGTTGGCTTTGGAGGCTTTTTGCAGTGCCATGACGGGAGATCCTACTTTGGCTCTTCTGCGATAAAAATATGTATACATACAAAAGTTAGCTCACTACGAAAGTGTGCTCTGCGTAATATAGAAATGAATTTGTTATACCGAATAACAGCTTTATATATTTGAAAACTCGGTACTTTTTAGAGCAAATCTGTCAAATCATGTTTAGAAATAAATTTAGCAATAAAAACCCAATCTTTATTAGTCGATTCGCCTTATTTCTAATTAATGCTATAAATTTTGGCGGTTCGAAAAGTCAGTTGGCATAAGGAAGGATTAATATTGCTTCGTAAACTGTGCAAGCATCAAAACACGGGAGATATTGATTAATCCGATTTTACCAAAGTTAATTAACCTTTCGGTACTCGTTGTATCCGGAACTTTAGCTTTAACCCTTTGAACCTCTAACCCCCGAAATTGCGATCATTGATTTTGATTAACAAAAACATAATTGTGGTTAGGCTCTTAATTAATTACATAATTATTTATATTCACCATATTGCGACTCGGAGCTTCAAAGGTAAGTTTCTGAGAAGTTTGCATGCCGAGTTGCGAAACCGCGAGATCGCGATAATACGTTTTAATTAAAAGGGAAGATAAACTCGGATTAAGTGATTAATTAATTGTTTTCATATCCTTATCGTGATTTCACGAGTCGAGGCTTAGACAGTGTAACTTTTTAAAAAGAAAACACTGAGTGGCGAATTGCTGACAGAACTTTACCATGGCTTAGCTTTTTCCTTGAACTTTGACACGGGTTACTAACATACGGACTTCGTGGTTTCGACTATCGGGGATACGACAATGAGAGTTTTGGATTTAGTAAATGCCGAGGTGCGAAAACCCGATGATGTTTAATCGTGGTCTGGGAAAACTTTACTCCCATTACTGGCCTGGGTAAATTTTAAAGCGATTTCGCTACTTTGTTGCTCGGGACTCGTGAACTACGTGATCTATAGCATCCAACCTGCGAAATCCCGAGGTAGAACAAAAAGGGGGAAAAAAATTTTGCCGAAAAGTAGAACTTGCCTCGAGAGAGTACAATAATCACCGCTGCTTGCATGATAAGACTTCAAAGATTTTGAAACCACAGACAGAAAATACGAAAACCATCTTTCGATTTCGAGCATTAAGACATGAAATTCGAGGCGGGCTAGAAAAACAAAGGCGGCTCCAACATAGGCTCCAACTAGGGATCATGTTTTCTTGTAAGACGGAAAGAACAGTAGACCACGTGCCGATATTGGGTAAATGGAGTCAATAGTTTCAATCAAGCAAAAAGGTTCCTGAGAACAGGGTACCGAAGGGGAAAGAGGCTTCGTTTTTTACCTTGAAAAGATTTTCAAAATCAGATACTCTTTTTAAACTTAGTTGTAGTCCCTTTCACGACTTTCCCTTTCCCATTACTAAATTCAGGTCTGCCTTAAGACAATCAAAGCAGTCCTAGGAGACCCAACAGATCTTGTGGCTATCAGCTTGCGTCAAAAGAAGAAGATTATATGTTTTTAAATCGGGAAGCCCGTCTGAACTTGGGATGTGGATCAAGTTTTAAAAAAGAATTGGTTACCAGAGTAGAGTGATATTCATGTATAACAGCCTTACAGATATTTCAGATATTTCTTCACTGCCAGTGAGCTTGTTCAGTACCCCGGTGAAGTTATCTGGCCCCTTTTACTGAATTTCCTTTCACCACTTCGGAT
>JASDQU010588281.1:28822-39327 GCA_032191745.1 Picea mariana | reverse complement strand
CACATCATCACATTTTACACAAAATTTGATCCAATATATTTTAATCTATTTTAAGGATCAAAAGGAGCACTATAGCTCACAATACATGTTTTCATTGTACCTCTTTACTCATACATACTTATACCCATAGGGATTACCTTTTGTAATTGGATTGTTCTTTTCTACTTGGTTTTTATGCATAATGTTAATATTATGGTGTTTCTCTTAGTTGTACTTGTCAAGGTTATTGATTTAATGGAAGAAGAAATATATTTGATTGATTTTGTTATGACAAGTAATTGAAGGTGCAATGATAACAAAGTGATTGTCAAGGTTATTGATTTAATGGAAGAAGAAATATATTTGATTGATTTTGTTATGACAAGTGATTGAAGGTGCAATGATAACAAAGTGATTGAAGGTGCAATGATGGTCTGTTAGGTAATAATTTTGGTCATGAAACTTCAAGTATAGTGTATTTACAAAATGGTAAACAAGAAAACTAACACATGTATCAAGTTGTCTCGGTTTATTGGTTTATTATATCAAGTGTATCTCAATTTTCACTAACCATTACAACATTGGCGTGATGAATCTTGGTCGTGGACCTCCACCAACATATGTAATCACATATAGAAATAAAAAAATTCACATATAGAAATAAAAAAAATGGATCTTAAATAGCTAATTGACTTGTACACCAGCTAATTTTGGTGGGTTGCATCAACTTTATATATAATTTTTTAAAGCTTTGGAGGCCATCTAGTCGTTAAAATGAATATTTAAGATTTAATTTTAAGTTATTTCTCTTATGAATAAACTTGTAAATGATTTATCTTACATATGTTTTCTTAAAGAAAAAAAACTAACATTAACTTTTTTATCTTAATACCATGAAAATTATTTTACTCCATAACATATGCTTTCAAGTCTATCTATAATGTTGTTTCATAAAACTTTGAAAGTCATATTATAATATCCTTAACCACCATGTAAATGATTTATCTTACATATGCTTTAATATGCTACCGTTGATTTTTTATCTTAATACCATGAAGATTATTTTACTCCATAACATATGCTTTGGAACTTATATTATAATATCGTTAATCATCATGTAAATGCTTTATCTTTCCTATACTTTCTTAAAATAAGAAACATTGACTTTTTATCTTAATACCATGAAGATTATTTTACTCCATAACATATGCTTTTAAGTCTATCTATCTTACCATGAAGATTATTTTATTCCATAACATATGCTTTTAAGTCTATCTATAATTGTGTTTCATGAAACTTTGAAACTTATATTATAATACCCTTAACCACCATCCGACAAAGCTTTTGACAATAATCATGGTTAGACTCTATCTTAATATATTCACCACCAAAGTTTGCATAATGGTTAAGAATCGCCCTATGTTACTCCCTAAAAATATATATATAACATGTAAGTTAAAATCCTAAATGTGTGTTTTTTAAAATTATTGATACATTAAAATCTTATATTTATTTTTTCAAATTGTTGTGTTATGCTAGTAGGTGACTTCAACTTTAGCTCTTTAAAGTTAAAATCTTCATGTGTGTTTTTCAAATTACTAGTATATTAAAATTTTATATTTATTTTTTTCATAAAGTCAAATTAGTTGTTTTTTTTATGGTTTGAATTAGAAGAATTTTGAATATTTGAATTTTTGTTGTAAAATTTTTTGAAAATAAATTATATAAGAATTTTTGAAACATTCAATATTTTGAGTAAACACTCCACATATTATTATTAAATTTTTTTGTCCACTATGATGTATGAAATGTGGATTCAAAATATTCTAAAACAATTATGACTAAACTAACTATAAAAAGTTAAAAGTCAATTATAACTAACTATAAAAACATACACACATCCAAATTCTCTTCATTTCATTTTTACAATTTTTTTGACCTACACTCATCCTATCATATCAATTTTGCAATCCTACAAGGTTTATTTCCAAACAATTACACATCAATTATAACAAACTATAAAAATATACACACATCCAAATTCTTTTCATTTCATTTTTAAAATTTTCTGACCTGCACCCATCCCATCATATCAATTTTGCAATTTTATGGGCAGCACTTATCCCATCATATCTTTTATTTGTGGAGATTCCATATTTACTGATTCCTTATTATGCATTTTTAATCCATCAGTCTTCTTGTGATGTGTAAACTTCAGGCCTCTCTTCCACCTAAAAACTATTCTTTAGGTTCTGTAATTTTTTATTGCTACAACTTTAAAATATGACCTTTTGTGTAAAAAGAGGTATATCGGACTTGTAGGCTACTGGATATACTTTTGAGTTATTTCTAGTAGTTATATAAAACAAAAAATAAAACCCCCTATGTAAAAAAAAATATATTTGACTCACAGACTACTGGATATACTTTTGAGTTATTTCTCATAGTTATATAAAACAAAAAATAAAAAGATAAAACAAACTAGAATTAACATAATGGATTCTCAAACCAAATAAGTTTCTAGATATACTTTTAAGTTAAGTTATTTTCCATTATATATCAGAACAGAATCAACACCATGGATTCTCAAACAGGATAAGCTTCGCAATTGCATTTTCTTTGTCCGGGAAATCTAGCCGATATATATGCATCTGTGTGGCGTCCACTTCATAGCTTTTGCTTTTCACGAAAAAGTAAGACTTCGGATTCCCTCTCTGTGAACTGGTGAAGTCCTCGTTTCTCTTTTTATCAATGTTTCTCATTATATTCTTCCTGTTGGGATTTATATCAAAGATCTGCTATCTCTGCGTGGTACATTATATTGCGCATTACAGGTACAACATTGGATTCCACTAGCACATGAAGAAATCCGCACACCTAAGATCTCCTCTTATCGGATAATCCACCTTTTGATGTTGTAGGTCTCTGATTTGAACATTCCATACCGTATTCTGCATGCCAATCTATTCCTCAAGTATAGGAAAAGTTAAAAAATGAATTTTGAAATATATATATATATATATATATATATATAAAGTTGAAACGTGGAGGGTTTTCTTTTAACTAATATTCAGTAAAACCACAGCTTCCTAACCACAAAAAATAAAAAAATCTATACATCTAATCATATATCTTTTCTAAATCTCCTTACCAAATTATTTATCAATCTTTCTATAGAATAAAGTAAAGGTGCAGAATTATTTTTACACTAATCAATCAATGAAAGAAATATGTACTTTTGTTTGAAGAAAACACTCTAAAATATACTTAATGTATTATTTAACAAGTGCAATAAGTAGTACTATATTGGTTATGTCTCTCCAGAATAATTTTTGAGGGATAGATTTGAATTTCTTGTTATAATATTAGGAAACAAAATTATCTGAAATAAATCTTTAATAATTATGTAAAAATAAATGAAATTAAAGAATTTTAAGTGTCAACTTAAAAATTCATGATTATGTAGGTTTTTCTTTATTTTGTGTAGATTTTGTAATTATTATTATCATTAATTTTAAATTGGAGTTATGGACATTTAGTGGATATTTTCTAAAATAGATTTTGATGAATTGAGATATATGGAAGGAAAATGAAAAACTATCCATTATTGGAATTACTAATAAATGAAAAATTTTTAAAAGAAAGAGATCGATGATTGATCCATGATAAATATTCGGTCAATGATAACCATGGCAATAATTGAATTTACAAACAATTGGGACAAACCTTTTCTCACATAATCTACAACATAATCACTAATTTCATACTGAAGATATACACATTTACTGGATATTTTCTAAAATCAATTTTGATGAACCAAGGTGATAATTGAATTTACAAACACCTGGGACCAAACCTTTAATGTATATCATTACCATGTCCAAGAATCTACAATCAAAACATATAATTACCTTGACCATGAATTTACAATCAAAATAATTGCAATGTCATTAGCACTTTAAAAAGGAAAAAAACTATGCACATTTAAAACATTTGAGTAATACTTCACATGGTATACATGTATATGTCATTGGAGTGGTTAAGCTTTAAATTTTCATTCACTATGTTTGCATCCAACTCCACCAGCCTCATGGTACCCAAACTTGAATCAATAGTCAAAATTATTGTTAAAGAGATCTTAACCCATGGGAGAGGGAGAAGGAAATTGATATAGAGCTACCTAGCTCTGCTCTAAGTTTCCCTCTTTAGAAGAACGTTTTTTTTTGCGTCCTCTAAACACTATTCTAACTAAGTACAACCATTACATGAAACAAAAACAACAATAATATAGGAGATCATTCTAAACATTACCAGAAAGCTAAGGTGTTACTGAAATTCATTCACGTTATTGGAAATTTGAGGTATCACAGGAATCTCCAACCATACCTCTAAGCTACCACTCTGATCTTCTTTACTACCATGCAGTCACTTCTTCTCCAAGTTCTTAAAACTCTTTATTCTTGTTCTTAAAAAGTTGTCCATCAAAGTCTGCTTAGATCGAACCATCACAAACAATTCACCGATGACCTTCTTTCAAGGTTGAATTATATAGAAATTATTCGACAAAAATATTTTGAATTCATTAATTTGAATTTGATTCAAAGGCCAACAAATTTACCCTCGATTTCACACTAGTTCTCAATGTTGCACATTCTCGTATGCATTCACAATGCGTAAAATAGAGTATTCATATTTTATTTGCAAAACAACTCTGTCCATTAGAGGTTTCATTATCTCCCCCATTTTTCTTCCTTTAGGTTGTGTCATCCCACATATATTTATGTTCCAAGTGCTAAACAATTGTACCACTACATCAAATTCTGAGTTCGACTTCCATCCAGAAAAAATATCTTGCTACAGGTTTCAGAGAATAACATTTCAACTGGGTGCATTCATCTATGTCTCAATTATTAACAAATTCAAACTAGGAGTTCTCCATCGAATTCCATGGAAACGATCTCCATAGATACAAATGACACAATCATCATCAATTTGAAAGCTTGATGCAAGGATTTTTGTATTTCATGCTAATGTAGTCAGTTTACGTTTTAGAAATGGACGCATTACCATTCATTCCTTCTCAGCTGGGCAGATCTTATCAATCTACAGTTGCACTTGTTTTCATTTACTCCACAACGATATTGAAATTTGCTTCTTGATAAATGCAACAACACTCAAATATACATTCTGAGATCAATCAAAAGAGAGGATAATAAAATAAACTCATTCCATACAAATCCCTAGATTATTCATCCATTAATAATCATGTATGTACGTACTTATCATGCGCTAGCACATTTACACGGATAGAATGAACTCATACCAGAATGCACATAATTTCGTAGAGGTTCACACACAGAGCTTGAGTCCAACTATATACTCAATCGTTTGCACACAAAATGCTATGATTTCATTAATCAAACGTTGTACAAAGAAATCAGAAATGCATCTTTCCTTTATTGGCCTAATGGACACTATGATTGGGCGCTTCTATGGCCCTGGCTCCCCCTCTCGATTATGATCCTTGGCATACATATAAACCTACAACATAAAACTACTCGATTGACTTATATCCTATCTCTTAGCCAGGTCAATGCCAACTACACAATTGATCTCCTATAACTATTCAACAAATTGCTAAACATATATAATTGTTTGATTACTAATCTATCTCGGTTATCTCTTTGATTCAGCAATTTCCAGGTGATGCCAAAACCAAAACAAATTCTCTATAAACCCGCAACTACTTAGTACAATAAATTTAACCCCTTTATCTAACCTATTATCAACATTCCATACTCTTGAAATTATGTACATGAGAATCTAGTCGTCTTACAAATATTTTGGACCTCCTCGAGGTTCCAATTACGAGTGAATTAACGAGGGGTTGATGCTCTTGCATCAAAATCCCTAGGAGAAAATTTGTTTATGGAATCATGTCCATGAGGTCTTCAACTTCTTTCTTCCTCGATCCCAAAATTTGTGTTGTCGTTATCCATATATCTTGTTGATGTATTCTCTTTCATTCAACTAAACTTTGTGGCTAACTGTCTTCTTCCTTTCATTGTACCTCCATCTTTAAACCTTCATTATAATTTTGTGTAACTCATCAATTTCATTGTCCAACTCTGTCCTTTGTTGAAACATGTTGTTGTTACTACTCATTTGTAGTTGCACATATTCTTGTATAACAGTCACATGACTCTTATTCCATTCGTATTCACACGCTTCAAGTTTAAAGGTTGCTATTATCTCAACTTCAAAACATCTTGTACCAACTTACATTTGTTGCAAATCATTGTGTGCCTTTGTTGTCCAAAGAGTTTCCTTCGAGATCGTGTTGTAAAAATCACGTTACTTCTTCTGCAGATAATTTATCCTTTGAATTTATGCAAACTGCTTGTCATACTTCACATCTTCATCTTCATTATTGTCTTTCAAGAAAATTCTTTCCTCTCCATGTTCCAAATTTTCATGCTAAATAAGTACCTTTGGATTCATTAACCACTCTTCCAGGAACTCCAAATCCTCATCCAAATTAGCTGGCTATGTACCTAAGTACTTCTCTACTCTCATACTTCTCTCTGGATTCCTTTTCCCATCTTTAATTTCCTTAATTGTGCCACTATTGTTTGGCATTCTTGTATGCTTCTCAAAATCAGCTTGACCATATTTTCATCCTCCATGAAATGCTCATTGATCTCTTCCTTTGTCAGTCATTGTTCTAAGAATTTTATCTGTTCCTTGAAATCTCCGTCTCTTTTTTATAGCATAAGGATGTCATCTATCATTCCATATGTTGGAATCTTCTTGTCTATATGTTCTCTTGTGCCTTCATGAGGGAATCCTTCCTCTTCAATACCTTAATAACTTGCAATCACACACAACTCCTAATTTTCAAAAGAATAAGACTTTTGGGTCTCTGGTGATGCTTCTTGCATCTCTTGTTTATGTTTATCCAGACAATTCATGAGACTCTCAGTAAGTCTCTCGTCAACACCTCCATCATCATCTTATCCAAGAAATGATCCATGCTTAGTTTCACAATAGTGAATTCTTCTTTCATACTCATCTAATATGAGTTCCTCTTCCTTCAACAAAGCACTCAACATGTGCCTCATCTTCTTCCTCAAATTTTCCTTTGTTCTAATAAAAACAATCATTATGTGCATCAATTTCTTTGCAAACAAATGCACAATAGGCCATTTTACCTTCTTCTTCATTTTCCATCCACCTCTTTGGTATTAATCTTCAATTTCTTGTAGCATCTTCATCATTTTGCCGATTCTTTCCTTTAACTCAACAAACTCCCTCTGAAATTCCTTATTACTCATCTAATTCCTGCCAACTATTTTCACAAATAATTTCCTCTTGTTGTGGATTCTTTCTGAACTCCTAGCATGATTATTCATAGTCATCTTTCTCTTCTTCTCTATGAGATTCCCCATGCTCAATGTGAGCTGCAACCAAGCCCTTCTCTCTAGCAAGCCTCCTCACCTTGCCACTCAATACCTCATAAAGCTTTCCTATAATGTCCCCATTTTTGGATTCCCATGTTTTGCAGTCAAAGGTGGCTTTACGAGGAGTAAAATGAGGATAACATGGACTCAGGTGATTTGGGGGAGCTATGCGGCATTAACCTAGTCCATTCACCATATTTGATCATCAAGAACAATTTTGCATAGTTCTCCCTTGGTTTCGCAGCATTCTGACGATTTTCGTTATTTTGGGTTTTTATTGAGCATATTTTAATTAAATACATTGAAAGTATTATTTGAAGCATATTATCTGAGGGAATACCTTCATGTAGTAGCTCGTTGGAAATAGAACAGAAAGATATAAAGGATGGGGTGATGAAAAGTGTATTTCAGTGCCCAAGAATGATTTAAGTCAAATATATCACTTTTGGGAGTAAAAATGATTAATAAATTAATAAAGTGATTTTGGGGGAAATATTGAAAAAAATATTATAAAGTCACTTAAATGATTTAATTGAGGGGGAAAAAGGTATAAGGAGGTTATAAAAGATAAAGAGAGTACATTCTCTCATTATCATTGACAATTATTATCTTTTCGAATCAGAATTGAAAGATCTCATGGATTTTTGGGAATTGAGGAAGGAAACCCTCGGTGAACATTGGATTCGATGGTGAAACTTATCCATCATATTCAATTCAGGGAGTAGATAATACAAATCTACTATTTGTGCTTCATTGGCATCTAATATTCATTATAGGGACTGAGTTTGTTCATTTGCAGCTGAGTTTCCTTCATTTGGCATTTGGGTTTCTTCATTGTGCTTCAGTGTGGAGGAATAAATCATATTGGCAACAAAGTCTCATCGATTGGTAGCAAGATTTCTTCATTGTGGTTGAGTTTTTATTGTAGGAAGTTGAGCTTGATCTTATGTAGTTTGATTCACTCATATTGGGCCAAGTTATTTATAGGGGAGAGTTTGAACTGTTTGTTGTGGCTGACAATTGCATGGAGAGGCTATTCTTCTTAAGAAAAGGGGGCGAGAGCCTTGGAAGGAAAAAAAATTCTCTTGCTAACTAGTTTTCTCTTAGTTCTGGGCACATTTCATGGCTAAGAAAGCGATTTTCTGATCTTACCTTTATCTCTTGAGGAAAGATCTCTTTGTTGGGAGAGATTCCCATTATTTACAGGTTGCATCCTCTATATGGGACGAATTCACCCCACCTGCAACCATTAAGTGAATGGAAAGGAGATGCAGGAGAATCGATCCACCTTAGCAAATGCGCCAGCACACAAAAATGCAATGGAGAAAGAGAGAGGCACCGACCCTCCCATTTTTAAAATTTGAAATATGATCCTATATAGATTTTGTGTTGTAAGGCTGATAAATGCTAGGCCATTCCTTTATAGAGGTAGTGGATAGGGTTACCTCAAATGGTCTCCCTTAGCAGGTCCAGATCATAGTCAGGTCTAGACATTCATTTATGGAATGTAGCCATAGAGGTATGGTGTCGTAACTGAGATAGTGATGGCACTAAGGTGATGAAGAGGATAGGCTCGTGGAGCCCTCGTTTTGTAATTAGGAGACTTAAAAGAGAGATCTCGAGTAGAGAGAGTCTTAGGACACTTAGGAGGTAGAATAGTTTTGAGAGAGAGCTTGAGAGAACTGGGACTCTGTTGCAGTCCAATTTTTGTAAACATCTTTTAAACACACAGAGATAATAGAAAATAAGTTTTTCCTGCACATAGTGTGTTTATGTATTTTCATGAATGAATGTTGTGAATGTATGATAAGTTTTATTTGTAGTAGGAGATATATTTATTTTATCTTCATTGAGTTTTATAACATCGTTATGGATTCTTTAGGCTATGCAAGGAGTGCACAACAGAACAATTGAGCTTATGTAGCTAGCGCAAGGAGTGTGCATCTGAACTCTGCAGAGTCAGGAAAGAACATGCCAGGAGCGCACACCAGAGCGATCACAAACTCAAGACGAACCTCAAGGTTACTAAATACCTTAGAGGAGGAATCTATGCAGAGAAGGCACAAAGATATAGAGTTACTAAACATTCTGTAAGGAGAAGCTATGCAAGGTGTGCATCGAGCAAGGAGATCGCCAGGAGGGCGAGAAGAATTTATTTTCAAGAAATCCTTTGGATCTAAGTTTGATGAAATCCCAGAAATGCAAGGAGTGTGTGGGAGATTGAAATATTCGAGGAGATCAAGAAAAGAAGGAATAACAAAAGGAGTGTGTGGGAAGCGGACTTATTCTAAGTCCTAAATCCCAGAAGAGAAAACACGTTCAAGAGCATAAGCGAGACCCTAGATAGTCGGGTTCGCAGGAGAAATTTCAAAGGCCAAGAGATTTGAACACTTTCAAAATCTTCCAAGTTGGGAGAAGGTGTAAGATCAGGAGAAGGAATGACAGAAACCGTTATATTGGTTGTGGCAAAGGAGCCTGGACCATTAGATCAATGTACAATGACATAAGGAAGCACAAAGGAGGAAACAGATCTCAAGCGTTGGATCTGAGTGCAGAGGATCAATCATCCTCTGATCGCGATAAGGTGCACAAGATTTAGCGTTTTGTATATGCAGGAGAGCATAATTACAAAAGTCTTGAAGTCCCAAAGTCATTTGGGACCATCCATCATTTGGGAGGATGCGTGGTGAAAATCCATCAAGTTCGGGTGGGGACGCTCTGGGAGGAATGAGCGCACAGAAGGTTGAAACACCCGAAACCCAAAGAGTCAAAGAGCCAGAAGGGATCTAAACCATCAGATTCGGAGGGACACGCATCGACAAGTCGTGAGATCAACAGAAAGATGAGGGATGAAATGTTGAGACACCAGAACCCCGAATAGTCGAAGAGCTGAGGGTCGTCGATCTGCGAGGAGACAGTTGTTAATAGATATGAGTCTCTGGGTAAAAGTACTCCGAGAGAAATGACTGCATAGGAGTTTGAGACCCCTAAAGCCCAAAGTGCTAGAGAGTCGAAGATCTGAAGCGCAGAGAGCCAAAGACCTGAAGACCTGAAGAGAATCTGGAT
>JASDQU010588280.1:31588-47596 GCA_032191745.1 Picea mariana | reverse complement strand
CTTGATCTTGATACCAAATATATACTGGAACATTGCTTCGAACTTGCCTTCAAAGATTATAACTATATGAAGAATTTATTTCCGATCCTCCTTACATTTCTCTAATTCTTGAGAAACTATATCCTTCACTAGCCAGTATGTTTCCATAGTCCTAAAAAAATGGGTATCCTGAGTTATGGAATACATGGGATCATCCACCCAACCTTGAATCTTCATCATAATTTTCTCATCTGAATTTAACTATTACTTATCCCTCATTGTCTCCTCTGCCTTCTCAACTTCACTCTAAGCTTCTTCCAAACAATTTTCAATAAAGCGATGATTAGCTTCTCGGCATTCATTTTTTTCTCTAGTAATGGAGGCCCTCTTCCTGGATGAAGACGATCTCTTGGATTTCCCTTTACCCTTCCATTTTCAGTAATTCCCCCCTTTTCCCACGGCTCGACCCATCTCAAAAATCATATAAAAGAACAACCAAAAAACCAGAAAGTAACATGGCCTCATCTTATCCCCAACCCCTAGTATATTCTTTCCTACATGCCTCCAGTGGAATCCTCCTCTAATCCTTTGTTGATACATTTTTCCTTCTTCTACCTAAGGCTTTATTTTTTTTGTGGACCCATTTTTATAAAACACCTTAACCATGTGGATGTGGGGGGTAATTCCCTTGTCAATAATCCCAACCATATGTACCCACATCCTACATAAGCTTTTTTATGCAGGTGCATAGAAATTTCTCTCAAGCTTATTGTGGTCCTAGTCCTACCGCAACTACATCCTACAATCTGCATTCCTCATCAATCACACTGCATCTCGCAACCCACATTCCTCATTATTCATCTTGCACCTGCATTCCCATACTTAAATTAATTTTTTGAAGCCTTTGTATCTCATGCAGGAGGATGACACCCAATGTTTCACCTTTCATACATCCTTCTCCTGCATCTCGCATAGATACTCCTTCTCCTCGCACATGTGTTCCATATAGGACATGATTTTTGGTTTCTCGGTAATCATAGAATATCCATCGTACATATCTAGCATGATGAGAATGATTGTTTTCGATTAATGGGAATTAATTCTCGCACATTTCCCCCAGGCCTTATGTATGCAAATGACAGTTACCATTTAATGAGCAACATGCACCAGATGTATGAGGGGGGAATTTTGAATAGTGAATTGACCCCTAATTTATGATTAGAAGGGCACCTATTAGACATAAAATTTTATTTATACACGTAATTCTCACATTTACCTAAGAATGTTGAAAGTGGAAAAGATGGAGAACAATAAAAGGAGGGATCCATTCTATGGATGTACAATGAATTCATTAACCTAAGAAAGAATGGAATTCCAATGGTCTACTGCATATAATTGGTATTCTGATCATTCCACTAAAGATAATATTACAAACAAATTCTAGACCTTGGGGATAACTAAGGCTGGGTGTGAGCTTGAGGTGTTTGATTTCATAGAACTTGTGGCATGGTGCACTCGAATATTTTATTTAAACGATCAATTGATCGAAGTGAAGGAAAGTGGAATGACTCATGTCCCTTTAATACATAACACTTTTAGAAAGATGTTGTGACTCCCAGCACTAGAGAAGGTCCTCAAACTTTCTAAGGAAAACTCTTTTGTGGACACTCAGGGTGGTGGTGGAAATTTGCTCAAGGAGTTTTTGGTCCAAACTCCTGTCGAACCCTTGAACATGAGTGATATTAATTCATGCATGTTGTCTCATCCATATAAGGAATTTGTGTTGACTAATGGGTCAGGACTCAACATCTTATGATCCCAAGTATTTTTTATACATCCTCCATTACTCAGTATGAGTAGGGGTCATTTTCGATTACGCCGAGATTATCTCAAATGATATTTCCCTCCAAATTTCAAACTTCATTCAATCTAAGAGGTTCCACATGACCTCTTATTTAGTTCCTTCTTTATCTTACTGTAATACATTTGAGGGCATGCCACAAAGGGGAAATGTCGATTTTAATAAGGATCCTGCTCAATTTTGGTACCCTGCATTATGGAACCACAAGGTCTCATTCCACTTTTATCAAATCCAAGATTCTTTTGTCAAGGAGTGCAGAAGTATACTCACCAGAACTAAACTAGCTAGGGTGACAAGGTCGGTCATGGATTTTCTCATAGGGAAGGGAGTATGTGTTTGACGAGCAATTAATGTACATAAGGCTCTTTGGATTTGAACGGAAACCCCTTCCTCTTCCTCGGTTTGTTTGTGATATATTTTTGGTTTATGGATTATGTAGACAGTATAGGACATGGTCCTTGTCTTTCAATGAGAAGAGGAAGCAGAAATTCATTCACGTGCCTTTCAAAATTGTCGATATTACAGTTAAAATTTCATCAATCCTGGCCAAGATGGTAGTATTTTTTTAGTCTTTTTATAAGAATTAGGTTGAATCCCATAAGGTCTCTGATCCTAAAGGTGTTTTCACCACTCACATGGTTTCAATTGGTTATGCCTCAGTTTTCACTAGATTGGAAGAAATAAAAAAATGAGGCAATGACAATGAGGACATGCACATCGAAGCCAAGGTGATAGCCACCACAAGAAAAACTACTCTCAAAAAGAAGAAGCAAGTTGTTGGTCACTTTAATTCTCTAATTGAATGGAAAATCAAAGTGTTCAATATGAATTGTCAACCCAGGGAAGTTTGTTATTTCAAGATAATTCTGCACAGTCTATGCTAGATTATGAAATCATCTCTAATCTAATTGCAGTAGGGAAGTTCTTTTAACAAAATCAAACAAACAATATTGCTAACACAATTGTGCTGATACAACTGGAGTGCTATAGAATTAAAATCATAATTGCAATCTAAACTGATGAATCTACAAAGACCATGAATTGCCTACCTTAATCTAACTTTCTAATTTACTCTTGCAGGAAGAAATTCTATACTATTGCTGAAGTGAAATCTACTTATTGCAAGAAGCTACTTCACACTTTTAATTCTCCAAAACAAGAGCAATTCTCCAGCCATGTTCAGCAATTGACTTCTAATATTCATGAGACAAGTTTATGTGCATTTACCAAGAAGGAACTAAACTGTAACAGCAGTTGTATTTAGAAATATCTAACAGTTAAACCATTCGCAATGAAAATGACTAAATCTAGAATTCAAAACAGAGGGGAATAGGTGAGGAATGTGGGCCCTTTCCTTCTCATTGAATCCACTCAAAAAGATAAGTTACAGTCTACTAAAGAAATTCAATCCACTTCTTCATTCAATTGCCAAAAAGATGTCTATTTACAATAATCGTTCCTTTCTTCAGTTCCAGCAAAAAGACTAACAATGCTTTACATTACAAAAGATTTGCTATTTAAAGTCAGAGTCAATCAGTGTTCAGAAACAGAGCAGTCCTGAGAATCCCTGATTCTCAGGCTGTTCGTTAGATAGCATTAATACCAAATCTTGAATTCTCCTTCATCAACATCGTGAGCCAACATTCTAATTAGCAGGTGTTGTAGTATTCGTATCACAGCAGGACTGGTGGCATCTGTTGTAACAGCTTCCGATATTAACAGGCTTCTGTCGTAGCATTTGTGTAACAGGTTCTAGGATTGATGGGCATCCGTTGCATAAGTCCTGTAATAGCTTTTAGCAATTGCGCATAGCTGTGACAGCAGCGAGGTTCTCGAAATGGGTTGTTCTAACACTTTGATCATTAGTTAAATTATTTCATGGGTAAAATATGTGAACGTTATCAATCAAACATGCTAAGTAAATGAAAACATAAAAGCAAGATGAATAGTTCGTACCTTGGGAAAAAGGGTCTTGGTGCTCATTATAATAGTCATTTAGCTTAGGAATGAGAAGGTTGAATGATCAAAAGGTGTAGTGAAAAGGGGACATTTCAAGGCCCTAACATACCCCCCAACTGAAGGCATTGCATGTCCTCATGCAAAACACATTCAACCCTTATTTTGTAGCTGAAGTAGATCAGTATCTCCTCCAGTGAAAAAATTTGAAGAGAAATTTCTAAGTGCCGGTAATGTAGAATGTTGTTTCAAAAAGGAAATCGATTGAGTCAACAATCTGTTTGGGTTTCTTTATGCTTGAGAACAGGATTAGTTTGAGTTGCTTGAGTAACAACTCGTGAAGAAAACAGAGGTTCTTGTTTGCAAGCTTTTGGTATACCAGGAGTTGATTTATGACGATGAGATCTACTCTGTTTTACTGATTTTTGTGTAGCAGGAAGTCCATGTTCAGTCTTGATTGATACATTTGTTGGTCCTGTAGCAACTGGAACTTTGACTACCTCATATACTGCCTCATACTAAATGTTTCCACACTCAAAACACATTAGTTCTTTGTTTCTACCCAAAACAGCTTTTTTTACTGCTAGGATGTCCATGGTTATCCCCTCTGGATTCTTTTGTCGGGCAACTGCCACCTCTTGTTTCAGGGTTTGTAATTCAGCCTTGAGGTTAGCATTCTTTGTTATCAGTGCAGTGATCCTGAAATTTTCTGTATTCTTGATCTTTTTCTCTATTTGGGCAAACAATTGGGCAAGTGGTACATCCTCAGCATGTTGTGGAGATGATTCTTGTGTAACCGTTATGTCTGTCAAGACTGGTTCTTGTGGATCAGTCTCGACATGGATAGTTGATGCTTGTGGAACATCTGTGTCTATCAGGACTGGTTCTTATGGAGCAGTCTCGACATTGTTGGTTGGTTCCAATATGACTAGCTCAGGTAGGACAATCTTCTGTGGAGCATCTCGTTCTAGTGTAACAGTTGTTTTTGTCAGGACTGGTTCTTGTGGATCAGTCTCGACGTGGACAGTTGATTCTTGTGGAACTGTCTCTGCATCAACCATAGGGAATAGTGGACAAAGAATAGGAATAGCCTACTCCATATCTTGTCTTCCAATTGCAGCTTCGACAAACCTGGTGGACCTGGTTTTTCTCCTGGGTAAAGTAGAAATAAAAGTAGTGGTTTACTTCTTAGTTGCTCGAGGAGGAATAGTTGTTCTTCCTCAAGCACAAAAGGAGGATATTCTAGTATAATAGGGTTTGTGATGATCTGGATATCATCAATGGACATGGGATGCGCAGAATCATCAGGCAGCACCGATGATTCTGCTGCAAATTGAGTACATTCATTTTGAAAGGAAAAGATAGTTTCCTGCAGTTTTGGGCATAAGGTAAAACCTGGTATTCGTACCCCTAGAGAATTCTCTGTTGCAGCAGCCAAAGGGTTCTGATTTGATGTTGATCCAATTTGATCAATGGATCTCCGAGGTTTTCCTTTTCTATGAAGATGCACAGGTAATGCTAGTAGGTGCTTGATCGTCTGTAGCAGTAATAGGAGAATCATGTGTGATTGCAGCAGCAATAGAAGGGGTCTATGTGATAGTTGGTGCCTCAGCAGAGAGGGTAAGTAGTCTTGATGTTATAATGGACCGTGCTATCCTTGCTCACTTTTTAGGTAATGCAGAGGTAGGAGCAGGGTGTTTCTTGTCAGAGGCAGGGGGTTGAATTTCAATAATTGGTGTATCGGCCAAGTGTTGTGATTGTGGTCGAGCGGTTGGCTCTTCATATGTTTGTTTGTCGACAGCTACAGGCTGTTGTAATGCAAAGTCATCGACGCTTGTCTGTTTGGTGCCAGGATGGCTTCGAGTTACACGATTTCTTTTCTGAGTCGTCTTACAGATAGTGACAGTAGATGTTTGGACTGTTGTTGCAGCCGAGGGTAGAGGCTCTAGAAGAGGTCCATGGGTTGCAATTTCAAGGACTGGTGCAATCCTTTCTAGATTTACAGACTATGGCTGGGCTATTGCAGCAGGTAATGGGTTTTTGGAAATGCCCATACCTCTGCGAATTAATAGGCCGATGAGTCTGTGATTAGAAACACAGTTCTTGGGGCTCTTGGATTTTTTTACAAAACAGGCCATGTTATGCAATGATTGTAGGAGATAATAAGGAATGTTTATCAATTTCTGATGTTGCAAATGTGATAATAAGATGAAATCAGAAAATTAAACAACTTGGTATCAACCTTCGTAGGTGATGTACCTTTTAATAAATCTTGCAACTTTCCCCTATGGCTCTGGTAAGGAATTGACATCTACACCTCTGCCCTTGGTCTGAACTCGCTCAGTGTGGACGAGGAACCCCTTCTGTGCATCTGGGAGATATGTTTTTCTGTTAAACCATCGATCGCATGTCCTTGGCAACCGTGTTACAGCAGCAATGCTTGCTTCTGTTACTGGAATCCTTACCCCATTCACCATTGAATACCCTTTCAGTAAGATTTTGACTAAACTCCAATACCTCGTCTTCACTAAACTCTTTCAACTTCTTAAAATATGATATCCAACCTACCTAAAGAAATATTTGGTAGGCCTCTGGGTGTAGCAGCAAACTGTCCAGAGTTGTGAGTTCATGTCTCACAGTTGATCCTCCCATGATGTTTATTGAGAGTTATAGGCACGTAGGAGGAGAAAATATCACCTAAATCAGAGATGAAATAAGCTTGAACGTGATTTGCAAAGAGAATACAGTGTCTTAGTTAAAAGAAGTGTGGGTGGAAAGGTGGTGGAGGTGTGTATAAACTTCGGAATGAATGGCTAGATTTACGTTTCCCGCCTCCAACTAAGCGGATTGGCTCTAGGTGTAACCGGTTAATAAATAGGAAATCATGTTTTTAGATCTTCATTTCTTTAACACGTAGGATTAATCACGTACCTCAAATCTTACTGCACATAACGACCTGTCGGAATAACTGCACAATCCAACCACCATCAAAATGGTGTGTAATAGCTGGTCATGATGAAGGAGCGTGAGAGAAATGACAGCATGTGCAGAGTCGTAGTCCTTACTGTAGTGAGCCAACTGGATATGGTCGAATGTGAAGTTACATCATAATGAAGCAACACTTTCAAATAGAAAGCACCAGCATTGTCTAATCAGAGGTGTTGTTGCACAGAAGATTGGAGGGTTGGAGCCGCAACATCGGCAAAAAGAAAAAGTGAAGTGGCAAGAAAGAACAACAGTAATTAGTGTATCAGCAGGTTCTTTTTCAAAAATGTCGGAGGTAGGTGTAACAGGGTTGAGATCGGCCAATTTATCGAAAAAAAAAGGTGTAGCAGCATTGAAATCGGCCAATTTATCAGGAAATGGTGTAACAGCATTGAAATCGGCCAAATGCTACCTTGCTTTGATTTTAGGAAGTTTTTCAACTTCCATGAACTCATCGTTTCCTTCTGTTCATCAATCTACCTGCACACACAGAATCCCCTGATACCTTCCAAGGCTTTATTAGAATAGTAAAGAAAATAGAAAAATTTCAACTAAAAATAGAGAAATGCAAATTTTGCTGAGATTATTTATATACAAAGTCTGAGCAAAAGAAGTCCTAAAGTTCAGAAGGGGAAGGAGCAAGCTCCTTTCCGTTTAAGATTTGATAATTTGTATCAGCTGTATAGCTAGTTTTGAATTCTGCCTTGGATAGTGGACGCTGATATAGACGCAGGCGATGACCATTTGCATGTAAGTGTGTATTGGATCCATCAATAGTAATCAACCAGACTGTTCCATTGGGAAAGATTATGTCTACCTTGTAAGGCCCTAGCCATCATGTACGTAGGTTACCTTGAAATTCTTGAAAGCGTGAATCATACAATAGGGCCCAATCTCCTTTCTGGAATAATTTCTTCTTAATGATTCGATCATGCCATTTTGTTCTTTGTTGTTGAATCACTGTGGTTTGATGGATGGCGTCCAAATGCTTTTCATCAAGCTCATTGAGTTGTTGTAGTCTGGCTTTTTATTCCATTGTCAAGTCGATGTTGACTGTTGATGCAGTTCTTAAGGTTTTGATTTCGAATTCAATGGGAAAAATAGGGTTTTTCCCATATACCAGCTCATAAGGAGAAAAACCAGTTGTGCTCCTCCAAGTAGTTCGGTAAGCCCATAGAGCTTCATGCAGTCTGTTAGACCAATCCTTACAATTTTCTCTCACTATTTTGGTAAGAATGGCTTCGATAACTTTGTTGGTGCTTTCCACTTGGCCATTGCCTTGTGGATGGTATGGAGAAGCTATTCTATGTAAAACATGATATTTACTGAGTAGATTCTCAAATTTATGTGATGTGAAAGGGGGTCCTCCATCAGTGACCAGTTTTCTGGGAATGCCAAACCTAACAAATATATTTTCAAACAAGAATGCTAAGACAGCCTCTTCTAACGCTCTAATAAGTGCTTTTGTGTCCACCCACTTGGTCATGTAATATGTACAGACCAATATATAGACTTTCTGATTGGAAGGTGGGTGAATGGGTCCTATAAAATCCATGGCCCATCTCTCAAAAGGCTCTAACACTACCTGAGGCTAGAGTGGCATCTCATCCCTGTGAGTTGGCTGACCCATACGTTGGCAACTATCACAAGCTTGGACATAATTCTTGGCATCTTGAAATATGTTGGGCCAATAGTAGCCCATCCTTAAAATTTTGTGCCCAGTCCTTTTTGCAACAAAATGACCCCCACAAGGGCCATCATGGCAAGCTTTCAGAAGATCATAAACCTCATCATCCCTCACACATCTCCTGATTTCTTAGTCCAGGCTTGTGTAGAAGAGGTATCCTCCTATCCAACTGTACCTGGCACTCTTTTGAATAATTTTTCTTTTGTCCCTAGGAGATAGATTGGAAGGTACCTTCTCTGCAACCAGATAATTAGCAATGTCTACATACTAGGGTGAGTGAGCAGATACTGCAAACAAATGTTCATCAAGAAAGGAATCATCTACAGGTGAATTATCATCATTTATATGTAATCTCGAGAGAAAATCAGCAACCACATTTTCTTTTCCTGGTCTATCCACTATAGTGATGTCAAATTCTTGCAGTAGTAACAACCATCTTGTCACTCGAGCATTAGTAATAGGTTTATTCATTAGATATTTTATGGTTATATGATCAGTATGAATAAAAGTTGGGTAACCAGTTACATAATGCCTGAATTTATTGATTGCATATACTACTGCCAAGAATTCTCTTTCAGTAACTCTGTAATTTAACTCAGCAGGAGCCATGTTCTTGCTGATATAGTAGATAGCATAGGGTTCTTTGTCCTCCTATTGCCCTAGTACTGCACCAATTTCAGTGTCTGAGGCATCTGAACAAATGTGAAAAGGTAGAGCCCAATTGGGCCCTCTCAAGATGGTAGCCATAGACAATCTTTGTTTAAGATCAGCAAAAGACAATTCACAGACGTCAGTCCAACGAAAGTTAACATCTTTTGTTAGTAAGAAAAACAATGGAGAGGCAAGTTTAGAGAAATTTTTTATAAATCTCCTGTAATACCCATCATGTCCTAAAAAACTTCTTACCTCTTTCTGAGTTGATGGAGTTGGAATGTCCAAAATTACCTGGATTTTGGCTGGATCTACCTAAATTCCTGCATAAGAGATGAAGTGTCCCAGCACTACCCCTTCGTGCATCATCATACGGCACTTTTCTGTACTTAAAGAAAGATGAGACTGTTTACATATTTTGAGCACTTTTTCCAGATTAGACAAAGCGTCTTCGAAATCAGTCCCAAAAGGTGTAAAGTCATCCATGAATATTTCCATACAGTCATTCACCATATCAGAGAAAATACCAATCACAGCTCTCTGGAAAGTGGCTGGTGCATTACACAAGCCAAATGGGAGAACCTTGTAGGCAAATGTTCCCCAAGGGCTGGTAAAGGTGGTCTTATCTTGGTTCTGTGGGGAAATTTGTATTTGGTTATAGCCACTGAATCCATCTAGGAAAGAAAAAGATTTTTTTTCCGACTAAGTTATCTAAAACCTGATCAATAAATGGCAGAGGGAAATGATCCTTCTGCGTTGCCTTATTCAGGGCTCAATAGTCCACACACACTCTCCACTTACCATTCTTTTTAGGCACAATAACCAATGGTGATACCCACTCACTGTCTGATATAGGATAGATGAATCCAGCATTGAGAAGTTTATGAGGTTCTTCTTTAACAATTTCTTTAAGGTTTGGATTCATCCTCCTTTGTGGTTGGCAAATGGGTCAGCATTCTTATTTGATGTATATATGGTGGGTGCATAGCTCAGAGGGGATGCCTTTCATATTCATGTAATCCCATGCAAATGCTTCTTTATGTTCAATCAGTAAATTCATCAGTCGGCGAGTTTCAGCGCTGGAGAGATCAGGATTGATGTTCAAGGTTTTTCCAGGTTCGATTTCCATAGCGATGCTCCTGGAACTGATTTTAGGAAATAATTCATCTATTACTGTTTCATCATCTGTTGTTATAGCGTTTGTTGTTACATTGACTGTTGTTATAGCTGAATCACTCTGATTGTCAGCAGTTTCTGAGAACATTTCCGAGTTCATTTCTTCCTGGGCCATAGGGTCAAAAACTCTGATCAATTGGTGGTGTGTGTGTTGTGTAACAGCAGAGGGGTCACAAATAAAATAGTTGATTAACTCATCCTCTGTCTCATCCTTGAAACTCAAGGCCTTTTCTATAGTTAGCACAGGCAGAGCACTTTCAGCCTCAGTGTCCATCCATAGAGAGTTTTCAAGTTCTACACTGGGTGTAGCATGAGGATACAGGGTAAGTTTTTTTGTGTCGTAACCATCAGAGATGGTCATAGAACCAGATCGGAAACCTATGAAGGTGTCAGCTATGGCTAACCATGGTCATCCCAGAATTAGAGGATGGCCTCCCAGACTGGATTTGGGCTGCAACATGACAAAATCAGCAGGATACTCCCATGAGTCTACTGAAATAACTAAGTCATTGATTACTCCTTCTAGTCTGATGGTAGAGTGATCAGCTAATTCTAGAACAGTAGGAGTAGGTCAGATTTTTGTTCCGAGTTGCAGCAACTGTGTAGTTTATATTGCCATGATGTTAATTGATGCCCCTAAATTAACTAGTACATGTTGAATACATGTCTGTTCAATTTTAACTATGATGATAGGGTTTCCTAGGTCGTCATATTTAATAGGTGGAGTTTTGCCTAGCATTAGCTCAGACAAATCCCCCACTACATGCACTGTGAGGGGATCTTTAGGTTTTTGTCCAGGTTTTCTGATGCAGAGATCCCTCATAGTATTGGCATAAATAGGGGCATCCCTTGTTTCTTGTAGTAGTGGAATATTAACGTGCAGATTTTGCAATTCTCCAAGGAGATTGAAAGATGGTAATTCCACAGTCTTGGTAATTTTCAGTCTTTTGGGGAATGGTGGGTCTACTGATTCTAGAATGGGTTGGTCAATTTCTTCTGTATCAGCAGATGGTCTCTCCCCTGATTCCTTATCTGATTCTGAAGATGGAGCATCTTCAACTATTGGTTCAACTATTCTTCCTGATCTTAAGTGTATTTCATCACAAGGCATAGGAGTAATAGATAATGTTGGCACATTAAGTATGTCTATGTTCTGAACGGCCTTTTTATTTGGGTTTGGGTTAGGTTGCACAGGCATCTGAGGTCGTAAGGGAGGATTGTTTGGTGAGTTATTGGGAGGCAATTGCAGCTGTTGCTGTTGGTATGGTGGTTGGAACTGTTGTTGAAAGAAGTTTGGTTGGTGTTGGCTTGGATAAATGAGTTGTTTTTTAGGACCTCTCATTTCCCATAGTGATTCGGTTGTTGGGGCATAGGTAACCATGCATTGGGATCCTGATATGAGGGTGGAATTTGATTTGGAGGGGGGGCATTAGACTGGCCATACGGTAGCTGATTGTTCCAATAATTAAATGTTGGAGGAGAGAATTGAGAATTCATACCTTGACCTCTTGGTTGTCATTGTCTCCTTTGTGTGATCAGATAGACAACCTCTGCTTCCTCATTAGTTGCCTTCATTGATTCTTTTACCCCTAGTAGAGAAGGACATTGGTCAGTGGCATGATCTAATTCACAAATAAGGCATACCTAGACATTGTTCAGTGGGCACTCCCTTGGTGGATGTTTCTTCCTACATTTTGCACAGAAAATGCATAATACTTGCTCTGGTTCTACTTGTTTCTATTTGACCTGCAAAGTATCCATTTGTGAGGTGAAAGAGTTAATCATCTATGTTTTGAAACTTTCTAACAGATTACCTATTTCTTCTCTTGTTGCTCCTCCATTTATTAATTTATGTACCCTTGAAAAAGTAGTATCCTTGGTAGATGACTTATTCCTTGTAGATCCTCGAGAACATATTTTGCAGAGGTCTACAATGTCCTCATAGAATTCTTTAGATATATCTCTTTTACCAAGCATATTCAGCATATCTAAGAAATCTTCTCTAACTCCTTTTAGCAAAATGGTTTTCAGAATGTCCTTACTCACATCCGGATGGCCAGACCATTGTATATTGTATTGGAGTCGCTCCACAAAGTCTTCAAGGGTCTCGTCCTCCTTCTGTGACATTTTGAACAACTCCTCTCTGTGTTCCTTTGTTCGACAGTAGTCTTGGTATTTGTGCAGGAAAAGCTGCCTCATTTGTATCCATGTTGAAATGTTTTCCCCTCCAAGGCTCATGAACCATCTTAACGCATTTCCTTTTAATGTGGCTGGAAACAGTTTGAGCTTCTACGCAGTGGTAGTGTAGTCATAGCTTCTACACAAAATGTCAAATTCAAACAGAAAATCATCTGGATCTTCAGTAGGTAATCCATGAAAATTTGGAAGAGCCGAGAGAGGTATGTTTTTCATAGGAGCCATTCCTCGTGTGGGAACATCAGAAATAGGAAAAACCAAGGTGGAGATAGTGTTTTCATTGTTTACCTGATCCTCATTATTCTGTGGATTCTCTTGGTAGATCTCTTCTTCATTATCCCCTTGATTCTCCATATGTGCTCTCTCCCTCCACTCAATATGAACTGTGTCCCACTCTTCCTTAGTGAATATCCAACCATTGATCCGATAAACAACTTCTTCTAGGTTTTCTCGGTTCAAGGCTATACTGCCTTGATCCTCAATGTTCTTCAGTGTTGCTTGCTGATTTGTTGGTGACAAATCTTCAACTTTGCTTTCATCTACAACTTCAGCTTCAGCCCTTGATGAGAATGATGTTTCGAGAGGGGGTGTTTGTGTTGACTGTGGATCGCATCCTCTTGGAGGATTGGCAGGGCGTAAAATGGATCCTGAAGAAGAGTCTGCTCTGGCTATAATCTCATCAACAATGTTCTGTCTTCCCAGTATGTTAGGATTTCTTCCTCCACGTCCTCTAGTGCCTGCAATGTTAGTATTTTGGAGGGTTCATTCTCGCGTTTGGTGATTCATGTAGACTATTCATTCCTAAAAAAAAACACTAATGTGCTTACCAAAATCTACAATTATCTTCCCTGGAAGCGGTGCCAAAATGTTGGTCACTTTAATTGTCTAATTGAATGGAAAATCAAAGTGTTCAATATGAATTGTCAACCCATGGAAGTTTGTTATTTCAAGATAATTCTTCACAGTCTATGCTAGATTATGAAAGCATCTCTAATCTAATTGCAGTAGGGAAGTTCTTTTAACAAAATCAAACAAATAATATTGCTAACACAATTGTGTTGATACAGCAAGAGTGCTACAGAATTAAAATCATAATTGCAATCTAAACTGATGAATCTACAAAGACCATGAATTGCCTACCTTAATCTAACTTTCTAATTTACTTTTGCAGGAAGAAATTCTATACTATTGCTGAAGTGAAATCTACTTATTGCAAGAAGCTACTTCACACTTTTAATTCTCCAAAACAATCTTTTAACCTAATGCAGAAAAAGGAAAAGAAGTTCTCCAGCCATGTTCAACAACTGACTTCTAATTCTCATGAGACAAGTTTATGCGCATTTACCAAGAAGGAACTAAACTGTAACAGCAGTTGTATTCAGAAATATCTAACAGTTAAACCATTCGCAATGAAAACGACTAAATCTAGAATTCGAAACAGAGGGGAATCGGTGAGGAAGGTGGGCCCTTTCCTTCTTACTAAATCCACTCAAAAAGATAAGTTACAGTCTACTAAAGAAATTCAATCCACTTCTTCATTCAATTGCCAAAAAGATGTATGTTTACAATAATCGTTCCTTTCTTCAGTTCCAGCAAAAAGACTAACAATGCTTTACATTACAAAAGCTATGTTATTTAAAGTCAGAGTCAATCAATGTTCAGAAACAGAGCAGTCCTGAGAATCTCTGATTCTCAAGTTGTTCGTTAGATAGCATTAATACCAAATCTTGAATTCTCCTTCATCAACATCGTGAGCCAGCATTCTAATCAGCAAGTGTTGCAGTAGTCGTATCACAGCAGGACTAGTGGCGTCTTTTGTAACAGCTTCTGAGATTAACTGGCTTATGTCATAGCAATTGTGTAACATCTTCCAGAATTGATGGGCATTCATTGCAGAAGTCCTGTAACAGCTTCCAGGAATTGCGCATAGTTGTGACAGCAGCGAGGTTCTCGAAATGGGCTGTTCTAACACTTTGATCATTAGTTAAATTATTTCATGGGTAAAATATGTGAATGTTATCAATCAAACATGCTAAGTAAATGAAAACATAAAAGCAAGATGAATAGTTCATGCCTTGGGAAAAAGGGTCTTGGTGCTCATTATAATAGTCATTTAGCTTAGGAATGAGAAGGTTGAATGATCAAAAGGTGTAGTGAAAAAGGGACATTTCAGGGCCCTAACAAAAGTCACCCGTGATGGTTCACATACAAGGGAAAGTTCAAATATTGGTGAAAATGAGGTCCCTCTCCTGGAGGAAAACAAACAAACATAGTGTAGACAAATAGGTAGATCCACAATTAGTGTTGAAGGTGGCATATTTCGTCTCTCCCGTAAGAGTTCCTCTTCAGGCCAAAAAAATAAAGAAGTTAATATCGATGGAAGAGATAATGATGGAGATGGTGGGGACCCCCCTCAACATCAATTGGAGATAACACATGTTTTTAATCTTGTTCCAAAGAGAAAAAGGAATCCATATGGAGGTAATTCTTAAGACCCTAGGGGTTTGGAAACAAAGGCAAAGGACATCGAAGTTCATGAGGTCAATGACATGCCCACATGGGTCGTGGTACAAATAGTAGAGAGTAAATTGAAAGAAGAGGATTTGGCTCGGGAGGGGCCAACAACTTTTGTGGAAGATTTTGTGACTCTTTATCATGCTAAATATGATAAATAGTCCAGGAAACTACAGATTGAAAGAGTCAAACTGAAGGATAAAAGAGTGATAGGAAATTGGAGCTCTGAAATTGAAGTCAATGGTTTGAGGTGCTCAGGGGTTCTCAGGTTTCATCAGGCCACAGGTGAGGCATTAGCATAGATCCATCTTAACTATGGATCTATCATGCACCGAGAGGGATCAAATACCTCTAGGTGTAAACCTTTCCTCAAGTTTTTTAATCTAAAAAACAATTCACCTCAGGACTTGATTCCTCTCGACACATGATAGATCCAAAGTTAATATGGATCTACGTTGGTTCTTCATATGTTCCAAATTACATTGCCTAATGAAAACCCCCGAGCACTTCCCTTTATTTTGATGATGGTACCCAGGGTAAACCCTAGAATATTCATGGAAAAAGGTTGGTCAACATCAAGGTTCGAAGCCATTACAACAATATACTCATGAAAATATGTCACTTGTGGGAATTGAACCTAGGTCAGGAGTATAACAATCAATCCTCCCAAACACCCAAGCCAAACCTAATTAACATTGAAATATTTTGTTTATGGCCCACATTGAAATAATTGTTTTGCTATTAATTTTTTTTAGTGGCACGTGTAAACTCCATATTAATCATTGAAGGAATTACACACATCTCCCGAGAAGTAGAAAGCACCTATTCTGAATAAGATTTTTTTTTAATTTCAATTATTTTATCTCTCTCTAGTATATGTATATAAAGTTGATATAGAATTAGTTTACTTAAAGTGGATATTGAAATATTTTAATTATGGCCAAGATTGAAATATTTTTTTGTTACTAACAAATTTTTTAAATGTCACTTGTCAACTCCATGT
>JASDQU010588279.1:24087-35643 GCA_032191745.1 Picea mariana | reverse complement strand
GTACCATTAAGATTTTATAAACATTTAATGTATTTAAAGTTCCCTTTTATAAATTAAAATGAAGTTGGGTAGGAAATGTTTTAATTAATAAAAATTATATTAAAAATAAATTGTTATTTTTATATTTTTTTTTGAAAGTCGTAAAATTTATTATGGGATTCAACCCTTCCATGGCCATAGTGATCTCTACAAGAAGAAAACCCCACAGACAAAAATGATTTTTAAGGGGGTTTTGACCTCAATTTCTCACGCTGGGTGAAATCAAATTTCTTACAAATAGCGAACTAGTTGTTTTGTAGTAGACCATGCAGGTCTATTGTTGTAACCATGGCTTTGATATCGCTTTGTAGGGCCCCCACTACTAAACCTAACAAAATTTTATGATACACATTAAATTAAAATGCATGGAGAATTCTAAAGACTCCTATGCATCTAACATCATTTTTTAAAAACATGAATGTTGTTATTTAAACATATACACAACATCATAGCATTCTTAAAACTCGAAGTAAACACACAACAAATAAATCCCATAAATAAAAATAGTGAAAGAGAGATAAAAAAAACACTTGTATTTTTAAGCAATGTGCAACCAACACCAAAGGACGAACGTTACACCCAACCGTATATTTGTTGCTCCAATTCTCGGCAGCAAATCACCCCCGAGCTAGGGCTACAAGTCCACAAAAGAAAGTRTCTCCTAAGGGTGACTATTGTCCACTCCTAGAATGCTAATTTTCCTACAGTTATCTCAATCCTCCAGCTCTCTTCCTCTCAACTTGCACAACCCAAGGAATGTGATCCCCCTTCTCTACATGCAGTCCCTCGGGTCTTCCCACTTCCCTCAAGGGATGCAACATAAGTTGGCTAGAAATATCTCTTGCTAGAGACTCCAGGGACTAACAGTTGCGACAAGAAACTCTCAGCAACACCTCATTTTCTTTGTGGTAATCTCTCCTATAGGCCTAACAACCTACTACTTCATGCAATTACAGCTACAACAAGCTACTCACAAACCCCACTATGCTTGTCCTCAAGCTTCAACACTCAACACCCTCTTACTGTCCCAAAAACTGATTGTAAAAATAGCCTGCAATACCCATTCAAATTTCCCTTTTACCCATGTAAATTGACTCTCACATTCCCAAATGGGTATTATACTCAACCCCATGCCCTCAATAACTATGTGAGGTAATTTTTAACACCAACCCTTTTACATGTATTCAATGATTGGGGCTTTGATACACTCAAAAGGAAAATAGAAGGTTCATACAAAATAATAATTTTAGAAAGTGGGTTGGGATTAATAATTCCCCCTTGGATCCCCTTGGATCCCTTTCTCTTGTGGAAACTTAGCCACCGTTACTTCATTTGTGTCCATCTGTAGCCGACATTACATTTTATTTTATTACTTCGATATACAATGTTTACATATTACATTGCTTTGGCCCATGGTTGTACATCGTATTTACATTATACATCACTAAACCGAGGATTAAAAATGGCCAGCTAGAATAGCCAGCATCCTCCAATTCGCCTTCACGACGGACTGTAAATACTTCAAGTACCTAGGTACACCCATCAGTATTAAATCTCTCCCTGGGGAGGCATGGCAGGTGATCCTCCAAAAACTTAAAGATCAATTTGAATTATGGGGAGCTACGTGGCTAAACCCAACATGCATGGTCGTCTTAATAAAAACAGTTCTCTCTTCCTTCCCAATTTTCCAATTCACAACCCTCTATGCTCCAGCGGGAATCAAGAAAGAAATGGCCAAAATTACAAGAAAATTTCTTTGGCAAGGAGGCAAGGATAATGAAAAAAATTCCATATGATAAATTGGGCTATTACCTACGCCCCTAAAGAAAATGGGGGGTTGGTCATAAGAGACCCGAAAAAGATAAACTTAGCCCTGGGAGCCAAGTTAATCTGGCGGGTAATCACAAGGGAAAAAGATTGGTGGAAAAAAAGCACTTTGCAATAAGTACTTATCCAAAGTCAGAAAAAGATGCGTGGAGGAAGTTGACCTTGGGAAATTAGGCTCCCCCACCTGGAATCTTATTCGGGCGTCTGTTCTGATAATACAATCCCGCCTCAATTGGAATCCAGGGAATGGAAAAGAAATTAAGATTTGGGAGGATAACTACTTAGAGATGGGGATCCTCTCAAGCATCCCTTCTCTGAATCAATTCAAGCTCTGGTTGTCCTCTTATGGAAAATCCACCCTCTTTGATATCTCAAACTGGCACACGAATGGCAATTGGAAAAGTTGGAATCTAGGTGAGGTTCCTCCTCTCATGAGAGACGAGACTAAGTAGTTCCTCCTAGCGATCTCTGGAAACGCCCCAGTACGCCCTAGTCAAAAGGACAACAGAAGTTGGGGAAAAAAAGGGTACACAGTGAATACGAGATACAAGCAACTCTTAGAAGGCAGTGATATCCCAAACAAATCTTTCGTCTGGAAAGAGATATGGAACCCAAACAACCTTCCAAAAATAAACATCTTCTACTAACAATTGGCTCACAATAAACTCCTAACAAGCGAAAATTTGAACAAAAGAGGCTTCCTGGGTCCGTTTAGATGCGACTTGTGAGCCAATAGCCTGGAAATCATTGATCACTTGTTCCTATATTGCAATTTCACTAGATAGGTGATAAAAAACGTCTACCTTGAATTAGTCCCCCAAATATCTAGGCCAACAAGTAGCAAAAGTTTGATTGGTAAATGGGCGAAACATTACAAAGGATCGCTCCAGGGAAACTCGAACCTTAGTCGAGCTTCGAAGGCATCGATAAAATTTGTCTGTTGGCAAATTTGGCTAACAAGAAATAAAATAATTTTTAAAGAAAAAACCATTTCCCCCCTAGTAGTCGCGATAAATGCAATCGATCAACTAAGGGAATTTCTATCGTCCAAGAAAACAACCATTTGAGGAGGGGATCCGTTGAGAACAGAAGAAGAAGCTTGGATAACAAAACTAAACCTCCTGGAAGTCCCTCCCACCTGTTCTTCAAAAAATACCTCATGTTGGCAGCTTCAGTACTCACCTCAAGAGTTTGAAAGATGGATAAATACTCAAAAAAGCCATGTTCTAAGTTTTGATGCGCCTCTGAAGGGGACCCAAGGGAGGCAGGTGCGGGAGGGGTTATGTTCAGCCCTAGAGGACAAAGGCTGCTAACTTACTCTTGGAATTTGGGAATAACCACCAACAAATCAGCAGAGGCTTATGCACTTCTCAAAGGGGCCCAAATAACGAAGGATCATCAAATATACCAACTGATCATCCTAGGAGATTCCAAGACGATCATAAGGTACTTCATCAAAAGCACAAACCCAAAGAACTCAACTCTAAAAAGAATCATCGACAGAACCATCGACACACTCTCTAACATGCGCCCCATGTTCTATCATGTTTGACGAGCCAACAATTGTAGAGCAGATGAACAGGCTAACAAAGCCATAGGCAAAAGCACAGGTCACTTGGAAGTTCTGGGTAGGACTGAGTTTCTAGCCCCCCCTTAACCTCTCCAATGTCCCAGCTCACTTGAGTCGGCACTCCACTCAGCAACCAACTACATGTGGCTCTCCAGCGCAACAAATCGTTAGGACGAATTCCCAACATGCCCGGGGGATCAATGTACTTAGTCAAATCTAGGAATGTATGAAGTAGTACATCGCCGCCGACGAATTTGGATATTCAGTGAAGCAAGATGCTCATCCCCCGTGGGATCCTGCACATGAGGTCACTCCCACCACGCTCCTCTACCTCTCCCCTTACCCTTCCATTAATGGCACGCGAGATAATGGAACGAGAAATGATTGACGTAAGGCTTCAAAGCATGCAAAAGATGGTAAAGCAACCCACCTCATCTCATGGGCGTCAATTCTTACGTTCAAGAACAGATGTCATATGGGGATTACAGGGAGGACAGAGTTAGATTCATTGTTTATACACCCATAGGAAGGTAAGTGAATTAAAAAGCCTTACTGGAGAAAGGAAGAGCCCTGGAATTTCAAGCCAGTTCTTAGACAACAATCGCAGTGCAGAAACAGAAGAGGTAAAGGCCACGATTCAAGAGCGTGGCGATAGCTTCAGATTGCCCAAAGGGCATAACAGGCAAAACCATTGCGGAGGCACTAAGCAAGGTAACTGGAAAAGGATCCAATTGGAATTGGGTTGCATCAATCCAGTTCGAAGAGCAGCGGCCTCCGAAAGAATGCCTAGAGCCCAGCGACACACACAAGGCCTTTGCCCAGACAACAAAATTGGAAGAGTAGGCGTAGTCCACATCAAAATTCTCAGGAAAGTTGCGCCAGCCAATGGAACCGCTAGAATGGATCAACACCCAGGACAGGACAACAGAGAGGAGGAGATGGTGGATGACAATTTTATCAACACCCAACATCTGGCCATTCGATTGGATTCACACAACACCACCCTAAGATTCAATATGGAAACCCTGTCTCAACACCGAGCCCTGATAAACTAGCTCTAAGATGAGGTTGATTTCTTAAGAAGACAAGGTGAAAGACTCGAAGAATTGCATGGAACCAGAGCCCGGGATTCCGCAGGACAAAGCCAAAGCGAGGAGTGTGGGAGCAGAGTCGTCCCGGTCCTGCCAGACCTGAACGTCGCCCTGGATACGCCTCCAGAAGAAGCTCAAGTTCCAGAGGACAAGAAGCAGTAAGAATGTTCGACAGTCCCAAAATTTTGTAATTATGGCTATGTCTAGTAATCTTAGATTGTAAGCAATAGCTAGAATAGTTTGTTTCTCTAGATATCAGCTGAAGTTTTTAGACAGGTCCTTGTAGTAAGCTATATGAAATACTAGTATTTGGGTCCTGGATCCAACACCCCTTTTTGTAAACAACGACCATGGTCATGCCCTTTTTATATATAAAATAATCTTTCGATTTTTGTAAAAAAAAAGAAAATAATAAATTTAATATCTACTATATATATTATTTAGTAAATATTAAATTTATTATTAATTATTATTATTTTTTCAATCATATATATATATATATATAATTTAATAGATATTAAATTTATTATTAATTATTATTATTATTTCAATCATATATATATATATAAACTATTATTATTAGAAAAATGAAAATCTAATCCAATTTTTGTTAAAATATATACCTATAAGATAAATATGTTATACATCTTTCTTAATATTTTTTTATTAAATGGCAATTATCAATTATAATTTCTTATATATCTATAAGATAAATATGTTATATTAATTTTTTTTTATATTTAATAAATATGATATTAAAATGAATATAAATTCATATATATACACATCAACTTAAATTCTTTTTAAATTGAGATTTTTAATTATTAAGAAAACTTTGCATTTTATTTTTTTTAATATTTTTTCATGTTGAAAACTAATAATAATAATTTAATTTTAAGGTTATAACCAAGAGAGACACACTTGATGTATGTGATTCCTTTGTTTGTAGGACAAAGGACCCCTAGACTCAGCGAGTTGACTGCTAAAGTTTAATAATATTTAAAAACCTTACCCCCTCTAAATTATCAAATAGCATGGAAGTACCTTAAATAAAAAAGGTACACACAATAAAGTTTAAATGCTTGATAGGATTCAAATTAAGAAATAGAATATCAAATCTGTAAGTAATATGCACTATGCAACATTACCAATGATTAACTTAATATTACATGGTGCATAATTTTTTCTATCAAAAAAACCCAAAACCTTACATAATAAGGACCAAATAATTAATCCCAATTAAAAGAAGTAAGGAAAATATTTCTATCCTTCTTTTATGTGTAAAGAAATATTAAAGACAATAAGCTATATAAAGCCACTTTGAATGTAGTACACATCCATTAAGAAAACCACAATCACTTACACAGAGATATTTTCAAACAAATATATAGATCTGCCAATTTGCAGCATAGCAGAGCAGTCTACAGAATACACAGATCTGCCAAACCGCAGCAAAGAAAAGCAGTTATTACAATATAGTATATAGATAGCAATTTGATGGTACGCATAGAAAAACATGAGGCAACATGAGGCTCTTCAGAATGGCAGCGCAATCCTCACCACATAAAGTAAAGTCATGATGTATTCATGACGTTCTATGTTTTTATTTTTTTATTGGACATTTTTTTGTTAACCAGTTTTGTATAAAATTTTATGTTTTTTTTTTTTTTTTACATTTTTTTAATAAGTTTTGTCTAAAATTTTATTGAAAATTTAGAAAATTGTAGATTTTAGTGGTTGAGATTATATATATTTTTTTGGTGTCCAGGAATTTTTTTAGGATAATTTATGTATTTAAAAAAGTTATTTAAATACATAAAATTGTAATTTAGTCAACAATTACATAATTTGATTTCAATTGAAAATTTAAAAAAAATATAAATTTTAATGATTGATACTAATTGAAACTACATATTTTAAGTGTTGAGACTAATTGAAACTACATATTTTAAGTGCTTAGGAATTTTTTTTAAAATACTTGTATTTAGGAGTTTTTTAAAAATAATAGATAAATTTATGCATTCAAAAATGTTATTAAAATATTGTGATTTTCCCAATAATTACATAATTGGATTTCAATAATAATTACATAAAAATGAAAAACCTAATAAAATCGTAAACATGCACAGCGAATGATTATGACCTTCAATGCTCAGATTTATAACTTCAAGAAACTACAAAACTATCGCTATTGAACAAGAGTTATACGAACTTTAAACGCCATGGAAATGCGTAGTAAAATATCCAACGAATTTCGATCCTAGTTGAGAAAAGTTATGTCCAGCAAGATGTTCACATGTAAGAATCTAAAGTGCCACGAGCAATTCTAACATCTGTTTCAAATTCATCAGAATTAAATGGTAGGAAATATCTTGCCTGGAGAAATCTCGTCCCGGGGTAGGCGCTTATACCGGTGGCTGATATAAAGCTCAGCGGTCGGAAATTAGCCCTCTTTGCTGCCTGAAAATTGCTGTAGAGCCCCTCCCTCGCATGCTTCACATCATCTTTTTCCTTAGCTCTGGTAACCGCAGTGGCCAGATTTGGGAATTTTTGTGACCGAATCCTGAAGCTCAAGAGGCGGGTCGTAGACATCTCTCTGGGCGAAGGAAGAGGAGGAATTCAGAGGTTGCGGCTACGAGTATGTCCTTACTAACGATCTTATATGTGGAATAGGTTTAGTGTGTAATTATTTAATGTGCTGGGAATCTTGCTGAGACTCATCAATGGTAGTTTAAAGTACCACAACTGTCCCCACATGCATGCAGATACGAAGGTATGACATGCTTACCTACCTAATTCAAGGCAATCAATATGCAGCTTGCTGCAGAGTTTTTAACATTGTGATAGGTGGTATATACATCATCAGATATATTTAGGTTTATATATCAAGACAATTTTATGGTATATATATCAGTAGTTGTAGTTTTAAAGACTCTGCAGCAGGTTGCATATTGATTGCCCCCAAATCAATGATCAGATATGAAGGTATGACATGTTTACCTACCCAATTCAAGGCAATCAATATGCAGCTTGCTGCAAAGTTTTTATCACTGTGGTAGGTGGTATACATATCATCGGATATATTTCAGTTTATATATCAAGACAATCTTATGGTATATATATCAGTGGTTGCAGTTTTAAAGACTCTGCAGCAGGTTGTATATTGATCCCCACAAATCAATCGTTTTATTGGGTGGCCGTGGCTTTTTCATTATTGTTCACCTTCAAAAAGACAATTGAACAATGTTTTTAAAGGAGTGGGTTCACTGGGGAGCAATATTTCCTACTGAGTTACTTTTTCTGCGATGCAGTTAAGATTGTGAAATCCACAGAATTTTGATTCATACCAAATCCAGGCTACCCTAAAAATCCGAGATTCAAAACCATTGTTTTACTTTAAAAAAAAAAAAAAATTACTCTCTAATTAACTTACTCCATTTTTAAAAGCCATTTAACACTGTTAAGTATATAATAAACCAGATAAGAGAATGGCCAGCCAGCGGTACACTGTAGAATAGCATGTTGCAGGGGCGATATGTTCGTGTTGGAAAGAGGGCTGGTTTGTCTTTAGGTTGGCATTTGTACATATAAATGAGGATGGATTTCTATTTATTATTATTTTATTTGAGTTCATTATTGATTAGGATTGGTTATCATTACTCTATGTGGACTAGATGTTTCATAATGGACATACTTATAAAATTAATAGAGATGTTGGGTTATCATTACTCTATGTGGACTAGATGTTTCATAATGGACATACTTATAAAATTAATAGAGATGTTTCATTACTTTTAAGAATTATAAACTTTGAGATAAGGTATATCTAAGTTATATAGATTTTGCAAAGATAGTATTTTTTTTTTAAGATTAATGAAAGATCTATCTAAGTCATAAAGATCTTGAGATCTTACAAAGATATTTTTTTTTAAGATTAATGAAAGATTTATAGAGATTTTGTGAAGATAATTTTTTAGATTAATGAAAAATTATTAAATAATTGTAAAAATAAATAAATTAATTTTTAATTAGATTTAAGTCTTTAAAAATAATTGAAATGAGTAATCATGCTTAAGACAACATAACTAAATCAATTGTAACCTTTTACATGCTTAGTTATTAAAGACCTTGGACTTGATAAAGACAACACAAATAAACAAAGTTAACCTTCTACATGCTTATAGTTGTTAAAGACGTTGGACTTGGATAGTGTTTTTTTTAAATGTGGATGTTGGTTATATTGTATATGCTTATATTTGTCAAAGCAAAGTACATGAGTCTATGTTGTTCTTTTTGAAATATTGAGGTTGGTTTGGTTGTAGTGTTTTTTTTAAATGTGGATGTTGGTTATATTGTATATGTTTATATGTGCCAAAGCAAAGTACACGAGTCTATGTTGTTCTTTTTGAAATATTGAGGTTGGTTTGGTTGTATCTTAGTTTTAGTGGGAGTCTATCATAATTAATCCATAATTAATTTAGATTTTTTTTGTTTTTACAAATTTTTGGTTGAATTCAAAATTAATTATAAAAAAAAATTGAAGGTGATGGACTTCACATTCATCCAAATAGAAGGATGAACATAATTGTAAAGAATTTTGGTAAATTTAATCTAATATTGGATTGCTTTTAAATATTTTACATGAAATATCCATACCCTCATTCACATGTAATACATAGATACCCCTTTGTTATATGTTTTCATACTAATATTGTTTCCATCGAGTTCCACCATACATTAAAAACTCTAATCCCTTTAGAATTTATAGATTCTTCAAACACAATTGATTAGGTAAACCAAATCCATATGCATTCCATATTATTTTACATCAAGAGCAAATTGGACTCGACCAACTATGTGTTTGTAATGAACTTGGAAAAATATTCAATTCATTATGTAAAATATGACTTCGTTCTCTATTTCCTACTGCCATATTAAGCATATATAGGTAGGTGTGCATTCTTTTTATGAAAATCCACAACATTCTTCACGCTCCTCTTTGTTTCATCTTCATCTTGCTAAAGAACAAGAAATACAGAGAAACCATCCAGCTCAAAATCTTGCTTCACCAAAAAAACAAGGGATCTGAGGGCCATGAGTGGGAATCCAAGGTTTTGAAAATATTATGAATGGGCATGGAGGAAGGAAGATGAAACATTAAATGTTGGGTGTACCATCGTCCCATTTCATTAAATGTAGATTCATGAATGGTATGGGATGGGATGATAGTCAATGAGATGTGTGACGACGTTTAGAGGACAGTGGCAGCAGGGATGTGTGATGACGTTTAGAGGACAGTGGCAGTGGGTGCAGCAAATGAGAGATTTGTTGATTCATGATGCGGATGATGGAATCTCCAAGAAATGAAGTCACTAGATTAATACTTAGGCGGTAGTCAGGAAAGGACCAATGATTGGCTTCTTGCATAATGCTTATAGATTGCCTAGATCCTATTTAGGTATCTAAAAGTACAATACTCTTTTCATGGATCTCATTTGAGTATCTAAAGATATTGTAATAATCCTTTCATTTAATTTTATTATTGCATATAATCTAAATATTCATAGGTTTCTAGATTTTTAATAATCTAACTTCATAGTGATGTGTCTGAGGTAGTGCCCATAATAATGAAGATTTTTTGGTAGCCATTTGTAAAGTTCCCAAGCCAAGATGCCAAGAACATTGCGTCTTTCATGAATTTTTTACTGTTTTCTGGTTGTGGCATTTTGTCAAACACTTTGTTGATTTGGTCTTTTTAGATTGCAATAGGGTTTACACTGATGGTTGTTATGTGTGTTTGCAACAATAATCAAATATATGTAGCAATGTAACATACCTCAACAGGATGCAAGATCAACAATACAAGAGATAATTCAAAAATACCTCAGATATGATATTCTTCATAATAATGGTTTCCCTCATACAAAATGGGCAGATCTGGAATACCTATAAGATAGTAGAGTATCTAGCCACCAAAATACAATATAGAAGAAGATCCAGGCTTCAAAAATCCCCTCCAAGCTATATACCAAAAACCCAAATGAACCAACTCACAACCCAACTGGAATATGAAGATATCCCTAGCACAATGCGCCCCTCACTAGCTGAAGCAAACCAAGAATTTGGCCTCCAAGAAATACGTTGTCAAATCCCCTAAGAAAGGTGCCAAATTGTAGATCGGGCGGAAGGAAACTCCCTCGTAAATTCTCAGACCGAATGATGGAGATCTGACCCCCAGATGGTTGAATAATCAATCTGCAGTGCGCCCTCCTAGCTGTAGAAGACCAAGAATGCGGTCTCTATGAAAATGGCCACCAAATCCTCTAGAAAAGATCCCAAACTGTAGATCAGGCCACTGGAAACCCTCTGGTAAAGTCTCGGCTGAATGATGAAGATCTGACCAACCAAATGACTAGATCCTCAACCTGTGGTGTGCCCTCCTCTCTATGAACCTGTGCCAAGCTCCAATAAATAATACAATAGAGAAACCTCCTTCGGGAAAGGATAGAAAGGGAGCCCTAGGCCCTACAAAGAATACCCAGAAGTCTGTTTGCTCCTAATCCTCCTCCTCTGCATGAAACAAACCCCTCTCCTCAAGATGGTGTGCCCTACTGCTGAAAACACTCCTGAAGTTGCACCCTACTGCTGAAAACACTCTTGAAGATGCGCCCTAGCTCTCTCTAAACTTGTGGCCGATGTAGAATCCATTTGCAGCTGAGTAGATATGATGTAGAATGGTGAGGGAGGAATCTTTCACCTCCGGGACCAAGCTTGGACCAGGTTGGGTGGGATCTTTCACCACCGAGATGATCTCTAGGGTTTGTTAAGTCAAAACCCTCAAAACCCCCAAGTGCATGGGCTAACTAGCAAGAAGCCATATATCAAAATGATAATCAACATGAATGAGAGAATAGAGGCCCTTGTCTCTCTTTTATCCTTCCTTCTCACCTTGTCCCTCCAAAGTGACTTTTACTTTATTAATTATTAATTAATTAATTAAATCACTTTAATTAATTAATTAACCATTTT